>JANITX010000008.1:36116938-36133335 GCA_027564395.1 Erythroxylum ulei
CATGTATGTATATGAAATATGCACAATGCATGTTCATGACAATCTCGGGTATTTTTCCATTATTTTCGTCAAAAAATCAATCCAATATCAAAACTCATTTAAGAATCATTTATATGTAGGGTTTCTACCTTAAATAAACATTTTGAATCTACTTTCATAACCCAATGAATCATTTCAGATTTTTCCAAAAATTGACTTTCGGGTCTATTGTTCTTGATCATTTAGACAATGCAAATGAAGTAATTTGACAATACTTTCTTCTAGAAAATTGTTCTCCTATTTGTTAAGTTACTAATGACACCAAGATCGTTCAATTAGGTTCAGTAATCTGAAAGTTATACCTAAACATTTTTAGACTATTCTTGGAATGGAACAGTGCCCACTACTCAACTTCCATCCAGAAATTGAAATTCTTAAAGACTGAATTAAAATTTTATTTCTTTAGACAATTTGTATCCCTATGTCTCTAATTTACTCCAAATGAAAAATCATCCCATTTGGATAACTACAGAGAAAGATATGGTCAAAATATTGAAGCATATTTAAGTTGTGTAGGGAAAGTTGGCCGCGGCGAACTTTTCCAGAGACGAAAATTCCTCGTGAATTCCCTCAATTTGGTCGTGGCGAACCCAAGAGTTGGTTGCAACAAACTTTTCTAGAGAGAAAACCCTACAAGTTAGCCACAGCAAACCAAGGAGATTTGGTCGCGACAGATTTTCACTGAAGCATTGCTGCTATATTTTTCTAGATTTCTCAACATCCAACATCTCACCATTTTTCTGCACATTCAATTTCTGCATTCTCTTCCTTTCTCCCTTAAACTTTCATTTTAAGTCATTCATTCTCATTTCCAGACATCAACATATACCTATTTTTTAACTCTAAATTCATTTTTTTGATCATCTCTAAAAACACTCAAAACTTATGTACACAATGAAAACACAACCATAAACATAGCATTTACTTGTTCTTTTCTCCAAATTTTTCTGCACCTAATTATAAATATTTTCTAAAATCTTTCAACTCCAAACATCATTTCTACAACTTCTTATAACATATTGCTCATCAAATCTAAAAAATCAACAAATCCATATTTTCATACTATATTCACGGTGAACATGAAAAATAAAATATCTATTTTTCATGTTCACCGTGAATATTTTTGTTTCATAAACCAACAACTCTAAAAGATTAACATGTACTTACTTGTTAAAACTTCAAATTCGTTAAAGCCTCCAGAATCCCTAATTTTCATGCAACTTATGTACATCATTGTAGAGGTTGACAAGTTTCGGTTTTCCTTAAGGCAAATGTAAGAAAACCGAAGTTGGGAGTAGAAAAAGGTAGATGAAAACAAGATTTAACTTTGGTGGAGGTTTGAAGACTAAGGATAAGTTAAAAACCAATAATGTAACTTGGTGTTTCAATAAAATCTAATAATAAATCTTAAACTAGGAAAGCAACACTTGTCACTCATCCATCTTCTAAGGCATTAAACTAGTTTAATCATCTCCAATTTTCACTCTAATTATCACCAATTTTCCATAACATTTTCTCAATAATTTCTAAAGTCATTTTAAAAAATTCTCCAATATCATTTGTTTTCTTATTTCTATTTCTATCCATCAATTTACTCACCACGTGGCATTTTTCCTAGTTCTAATAATATTCAACCTATTTTAGAAAATTATTCCTAAAATTCTAAATTAACAAATACACTCAACAAATACATTTTTAATATAACAAATTCAAAATTCTCAATCATACCATAACATAATTCAATTATACCCGGAATTATCAATGAATACATGTACAATTATTTTCATATGCAAAAATTTCATATCAACGTGTATGTGTATGTCATACTATGCATAAGCATGAAATGCATTTCTATTATCTCATATTTACTATTCTAGCCTCAATGTGGGTAATGGGATGTTAAAATTCTCCCCTCCTTAAAAGAAATTTTGTCCTTGAAATTCTTACCTAATTGTTCGAACAGGTGGGGATATTGCCTCCTTATATACTCCTCCATTTCCCAAATTGCTTCCTCAGTCGAGTGATTCCTCCATAAGACTTTTACCAATTTAATGACTTGGTTCCTTAATTGCTTTATTTGAGATCCCACTATCTTGATTGACTCCTCAATATAGCTTAAGTTACTAGCAACATCAATCTCTTGAGCCGGTATCATATGTGTCAGATTCAATCAGTATCTTCGGAGCATACTCATATGAAACACATTATGTAATTGAGACATTTCATTCGGTAAAGCCAACTTATATACCAAAGGTCCTATCCTCTCAATGATCTCATAAGGACCAATGTACCTAGGGCTCAACTTTCCCCTTTTTACCAAATCTTAATACTCCTCTCCAAGGTGACACTCGGAGAAAGACTTTGTCTCCTACATTGTACTCCATATCCCATCGATGCTGATCGACATAACTCTTCTGTCTATCTTGAACCGCTTTAATTCGACTTCAGATCAATTTCACCTTATCCACTGTGTCTTGTATCAATCTCGGGCCTTCCACCATTCTTAAGCCCTCTTCATCCCAATATAGTGGCGACCGACATTTTTTACCATACAGTGCCTCATACGATGCCATTCCGATACTACTGTGATAGTGGTTGTTATATGCAAATTTTATCAGTACTATATATTGATCCCAAGCTCCTTAAAACTCCAATACACAAGCTATGAGCATATCCTCAATAGTCTTAATTGTCCTCTCACTCTGTCCGCCTGTTTGAGGATGAAATACTGTACTGAAGTTCAACTTTGTGCCCATAGCAGACTGCAAGCTCTTCTAGAATCTCGAAGTGAATCTAGGATCCCTGTCCGATACAATAGACACTGGAACCCTATGCAGTCTCACCACTTCATTCACATAACTCCGGGCCAACTGATCTAGTGAGTTATTCTCTCTCACTAGTAAGAAATGGGTCGACTTAGTTAATCAGTCAACTACCACCTATATAACATCGTTCTGTCTCAGAGTATTAGGCAATCCCATTATGAAGTCTATAGTGATCCATTCCCATTTCCACTCTGGAATGGGTAACGAATGCAACTTCCCTACTGGAGCTTGGTGCACAGCTTTAACCTGATGGCATGTCATACACTTAGAAACATATTCTGCTACTTGCTTTTTCATTCCAGGCCACTAAAAATATTGCTTTAACGTGTTATACATCTTGGTAGTACTAGGACGTATAGCATAGGCACGACAATGTGAGCTTCCTCTAGAATTTCCTTCCTCAGATCCTCCACATTAGGCACACACAACCTCTGCTTTAACCATAATGTCTCATCCCTTAATTTAAACTCGGAATCTGGATTCATGTTCACTTTCTTTATAAGCTTCACCATATCAAGGTCTTTCCCCTGGACTTTTCTTATTCTACCATTTAGCATCGGTCTCAGCTTTAAAGTAACAATCAGTGCCTAATCTTGCTTCAGATTCAACTCCACATTTAAAGCTCTCAAATGAATCAAGTTGGGTAATCTCGATAACTGAATCTGAGCTACGCTGATATTAGACTTTCTACTCAAAGCATTAGCCACCACATTAGCCTTCTCCTGGTGGTACTCATTTGTGCAATCATAGTCTTTTAATAACTCTATCCATCTCCTTTGTCTTATAATCAATTCCTTCTAACTCAATAGATACCTCAAGCTCTTACAATTAGTGTAAATCTCGAATGTCTCTCCATATAGATAGTGTCTCCATATCTTTAGAGCAAAGACTACTGTAGCTAGCTCTAAATCATGTATCAGATAGTTAATCTCATGAGACCTTAGTTGTCTCGATGTATTGACGATCACCTTGCCATACTGCATCAACACATATCGCAACCCTTAATGCGCAGCATCACTATATACCATATATCCTCCGGTCCCTGATGAAATAGTCAACACCGATGCAGTAGTCATCTGATATTTTAGCTTCTCAAAGCTTTTCTTACATTCCTCATTCCATCTAAATATTACATTCTTCCTCAGAAGTTTTGTTAAAGGGGTTGAGATCAAAGAAAACCTCTCGACAAACCTTCGGTAACATCCAGCCAATCCTAGGAAGCTTCAAATTTTGGACACATTCCTTAGAGCTTCCTAATTCATCACTACCTCTATCTTCTTTGGGTCTACCTGTATGCCATGTCCAGTCACTATGTGCCCCAAAAACACTACTTGATCCAGCCAAAATTCAAACTTACTGAATTTGGCATACAACTATTTCTCTCTCATGATCTATAAAATCACTCTTAGACACTCAACATGTTCTTTTTTGCTCTTCGAATACACTAAAATATCATTGATAAACACTATCACAAAGTGATCTAGGTAAGGATGAAAAACCTTATTCATCAAGGCCATAAATGCTGTTGGGGCATTAGTTAACCCAAACGGCATAACTAAGAACTTGAAGTGCCCATACCTACTCCTGAATGCACTTTTAGGAGCATCAACCTCTGTTATCTTCAACTGATAGTAACTCGATCTCAAATCTAGCTTAGTGAGTACCTGAGCTCCCTGCAACTGATCAAGCAGATCATCAATTCTAGGCAGTGGGTACTTGTTCTTCATTGTCACCCGATTCAGCTGCCTATAATCGATGCATAACCTCAAAGTCCTATCTTTCATCTTTACAAACAAAACTGGAGCTCCCCAAGGCAAAACAATGGGTCTAATAAAACCCTTTTCTAGTAAAGTATCCGACTATGTGAGTGGATTTTTGGAATTTGAGATAACACTACTACTAATGTGAGAAGAACTTAGGTCCACGTCATATTTTGTGTAAATATGGATGGGAGATACAATTATATCTGATGAATGTGTTACCAACACAGGAAGTTAAAGTTGCAAATGAATTGAAATGTGTGGAGAAACTAGTATAAATGAGCAAACATTAGAATAAGTCAATGTGAAATATGAGGAAATCTAAAAAATGGAGAAAATCATTCGAGAAAGATAAGTCAATTGGGAAATTGAAAATAACAGGAGATAATATTACCTCATTGAGGAACTAGTGACTTAAGGAATTATGAGAACTAATCAAGGGTATATGGAGTTTTGGTGATATTTGTGCGAGCCAACAAATGCCTCGATAGTATTATGGTATTGAAGATTAAAAAGATCCAAAGAAAGTTGAAGTGATAATGAAGTGAGAAACTCCAAGGAAATTATAAGAGATCTGAAGACCTTTAGAACTAGCTATATATATTGGACACTACCAGAAGTTGTTGAGGGATTTTTAACGATCTTAGTCTTTGACAAAAATGTTCAAGAAAAAATGTGTAAATCGTATGGATTATTAAATGTAAAGAGAATTTTTAGGAATTATAACACCAATGATAATAATATCATTAGGAGTTGGAGATTATGTAGTATACAATGATGTTTCACACTAGAGATTAGGATATCTAATGCAGCAAAATAAAGTGAGTTTGAATATATAGAGACAATTAAGCCCCATGAGTTGATTAGTCGATATATGATGTAGAACTTGCCACAATAGTGAGTGCTTGAGAGCTTGGAGACATTATATGTACAGTGAAAGATTTCATATCTACATATAAATATACAGACCATTTAATTTTGAGGTAATTACTGAGATGAAAGAATTGAATGTGAGACTGAGACAATGGATAGAGTTACTGGAAGATTATGAGGTACAAATGAGTATTTCCCAGTAAAGCCAATGTTGTAATATAATGTATTGAACAGAAAATTCAATAGCAGTGTATCACAAATTTAGATATTGAGGTTACCGATCTAGTGCCATAAAAAGTATAAAATGTCAAGTTAAAATTTGGGCAATTCATAGTACTATTAGCTATTGAAATTTAAGATCAATCCCACAGGAAAAGATTAACAAAGCCCAAATTGAGGATTCAGAAGTTGTGAATCTTAGTGAGGAATTGAAAATGAATCTGAATTTTTTTCAGTTTGAATAGGAAGAATGATAGTTTGTGATTGAAATAAGAAGAATGTGTGCTCAATAAAGATGACTGAGCAAAGAGATTACTATAGAAAGCAAGTAACAACCTAAGCTAGACATCCTAGTAGGAATATGCCAAAATAGTACTTGATGGCAAAGGATGTAGAAACAAGCGACTGCCTGTATTAGGGTTGTCAACAGTCTTAACTGTTGGAGATACTTTTAAAACTTATATTTTGGAGTTCATAGGAATATGAGATCAATGTATAGTTTAAATTGACTTTAAACATATCGATCATTATCACAGTGATGTCATTAAAATATGGTATGAGGCATTATACGACAAAAAGGGTCGTTCGCCCTTACCTTGAAGAGGGCATAAAATGGTCAAAGGCTAGAATTGATTTGAGATACTGTTGATGAGTAAAATGAATCTGTAACAGGATTTTATTTGGCCCAAGAAAGATGAATGAGTGTGATGGACCAACATCGAGGTTATGGAATATAGTGAGATAAACATAAGAGCAGGGTGTATTGACACTGCAGAGATGTAAGTTATGAAAGGGAAGATGAATGGTTTCTGAGAGTACCACCTTGGTAAGGTGTACTCAGATTAGGAAAAAGGATAAATTAAGCTCGAATTGTAATGGTCCACATGAAGTTATTGACGAGTTGTATTATAAATAAAGATGCCTCAATTTATAATATGTGATATGTGGATATGCTAAGAGATAATGATATGATCTGGCAAAGATGTATTGTCGGCTTGCGAAGTAAATTTTTTTGAGTAACCTGAATTATAATGAGGAATCAGTTAAGAAAGTGAATGACTAAATAAGTGACTAAAGGACTTGTGAGTCTATTGACTATGGTCATTTGGAAGAAATTATTTGATTGATGAAGTTTAATGGGAAACGGAGGACTATACGAGGAGACAATACCCCTGACTTCATGATCAATCAGAAAAGAATTTCGAGGAAGAAATTTATTAAGGAGGGGAGAAATGTAACATCCCGTTCTCATACTAAGGGTTAGAATCTTAAAATATGGTACATGAAAGATCAATGAGAGATTTAGAAAAATGCATCTCATGCTAATGCATAAGGTTAGCATTCAAGCACGTGAATTTTTCGTTTTTGCACATGAAAATAATTGTACATGCATCCATTGAAATATTCTGGGTATAATTGATTATAAATGTGATTATGTAAGAATTGTGAGTTAATTGAATTGAAAATCGATGTGGAGAATATGTGTATTGATTTAGAAATTTTGGAGAATTTATCGAATATTACTGGATTAGGAAAAATGCCAATTGGCAAGTAAATTTATGAATGGAAATATAAATGAGAGTCAAATGATAGTAGAAAATTGCACGGGTGACTTTGGGATTTTTGACAAATGATATTGAGAATTTAGAGACAATTGAAATAAAAAGATGAGGCTTATGAGACTAGTTCAATAAGAACTACTTAGTTGGGAAACTAGCTAAGGACTATAGAAATTGGACAATTGTCCAAACCTAAAGTCACGTTTTTCTTAGCTTTGAAAGATTAAGTACAGTAGTCCTGTCTTTATCTTCTTTATGGCTTTGTTTTCTTCACATTTCTTCATTTACTCAGAGTGTTTCATCAAATCTCCATCAGAGTTAAATTTTGTTTTCTTCTACTTTTTCCTACTCCCCTCCTTCGGCTTTCTTTCTTTTGCCTAAAGAAAAACTGAAACTGTTAACCTCTACAACGGTGTATGTGGGTGCATGAGAGTTAGGGCTTTTGGAGATTTTGAAGATATTAGAGCTTTAAACAAGTAAGCTTGTTATGGTTCTTTATTCCTGTATAAGATGAAGCATGCATCACATTAGCTCATTGTTAAAGGGTTAGGAAATAGTGATATACATATTTGCTGAAAAGTGAGTGAGGAAATTATAGGTATGCCGTATGTGTTGTGTTTGTATATTCGATGATTAATATGTTAAAAGATAAAATTGTGATATAGAGATGAGTTAAGATGAAATGGAAGAGTTGATAGAATTGAATGAGTGTAGTGGAAAATATTTATAACTAGGTGCGAAAACATTATGAAGAAAACAGAAAAGAACGTTCTGTTTCTCTTCACCAAGAATGTATGCATATATGTAAATATGTGAGTGTTTTCAGAGATGACCAGAAGAATGAATTTAGAGTTGGAAAATAGTTGTAGATCTTTCTTTTAGCTTTTTATTGATATAAAGTTTGAAAATTTTGGAGTTCTAGATTGAAAGTTATGGAGATTTGAAGAGAGGGGGTGCGACTGGGAAAGCTGCTATTGTCCAGATGATTGCAGACGATCGTGGGACCAGACGATCGCAAGTTCAGACGATCATGACTTTGAAGGCTGGAGGCTGACGAACATCCTTCAGTATTTTAGTTATATCTCCTTTATCCGACCTCCAAATGACATGAGACTTGAACTAGTGGACTCGTAGCACATTGCTTTACATCTACACCAAAAAATCATAGCAATCTGAAATCAATTGAAAGTGATTGAGTGTAAAATGTGGGACGGTCTGACTGAGTGTGTTTACAAATAGTCTAGCATTTTTATCCTTATCTGTCACAACCGAAAGCCTTTTGCAAACTGAACAGGCTCGCTTCTTTCAACCATAACGTCTTCTCTAGACCTCCAAATGGCTTGATTATTGAATCAATAGGTTCCTAACACATTATTATACCTCTCCATAAAAATTGGTAGAATTCTGAATTGATTTGGAAAAGATTAATTAAAAGAAGATGAGGGAACCTATTGGAATAGTATGATCAGGAAAGATTTCATTAAACATGGTCCGATATTTCAGTTATATCTTAAACTATAGATCTCCAAATGAGATGATTCTTGAATTTGAGTAAACTAGAAACATAGGGTTACAAATGGTCTGAAGAGATCGAATTTTTATTCTATCTTTAAGAATTTCAATTTTCTGGATTGAAGTCAAGTACAAAATACTGTTACAGTTAAGAATAGTCCAAATTATTTGGAGAATATCTTTTGAAATATTAGACCAATTTGTATGATTTTTGTGTAATTAGAAACATAAGACATAGGGGAACATATTTCTAGAAGAAAGCGTTGCCAAATGACTTCATTATCAAGGTAAAAAAGAACATGTAATGTTGACCCGAAATGATATTTTTGGAAAAATCTGAAGTGAGCAATTGAGTGATGAAACTAGATTCAAGTGGTTGTATTGAGACATAAACCTTAAGTATAAATGTTACTTAAGTGGTTTTTGATATTGGAATGACTTTATGACTTGAATAATGGAAACATACCCAGGAATGTCATTAGCATGCATTGTATATTGTCCATATACATATTTGTGCATAAATGAGTTCATAAAATTGTGCAAAGTTGTAACGTGTATGCAATGTGTATATTGCATAATTATGATGTGAAGGATAAATGTCTGCATTCAGATGTTTCCAAAACTGGGAAGCAAATGTTAATCTGAAGCGTACGGTGAGTAGACCTAGATGGTCTTACTTTATTGTTTATTTGTTTATATTATAAATTTTGTGATTATGAATGTAATTGTTCTAATTCTGTACAATGAATGTCTGAGGGGTTTGCTAAATGTGAAGATATCGAAGTGCTACTTGTATGTAAATTTGATGAAATAAGTGATACATGATTTGATTGTTAAACGTCTGCATATGAAAGAGATGTGATTCTCAACTTTAATGTTGAATGCCAGACTAAGGTCCGATGATAAGTGAAAGAAAGTGAATAATTGATCATATGCGATTGATGCATTTCATTACATGAATGCATGAAAGATAAAGGCAATTGTGACCGGAGTAGCCATCGAAAAAGAGCTTAAAGCTCAGACTGTGAAAAAGATCCTATAGCTCAGAAAGTGATTTAGAGCCACAAGCTCACTCTCAGAAAGTGATTAAGAGCCAAAGGCTCACTATGTAAACTAAGCTCGGTATTCCCAATGGGTACGAGATAGTTATGAATGAGCTCGGTATCCACAATGGATACGGAACAGTTATAGGCACTCGGCCATAACAACAACAAATTGAAAGTGAATCTCATAAGCATTGCATATAGATGCGGTGTGTATGATTCCAATAGTTTGAATGATTTCTTAGGGTGGAATATGTCTGAAAAGAATGTGATTTTATGAATTATATGTGTTATGTAATTGAGTGAGCCATCGATAAAGTTCATTCACTGAGTTCACAAAACTCACCCAAAATTTGCAATTATTTTTTATGTTCTGAAGATTACCCCGTTAGACAAACGGGAGTATACTTATTGCATTCAAGTAAGAGATAGAGGTCGGGATCAGTTCGTGTCTGAACAATTATTTTCATTAATTTTTGTATGAAAGAATGTGTTCTGAAGTTTTTGTATCATGTGTATTGATCAATTCTATTTTTTAATAACTCTCCAAAATGGAAAGGTTTGTAAATGAAATTCATCTTGAGCGCAATTATTTTAAATGTGATTGAAAAATTTTATGAATAAAACGGGCCCAATTTGATTATTGATTTCCACATATAATGTGTGATATTTAAAAAAAATGCACCAAGTTTTGAGTGTTTTTTTGTTCTGGCGAGCGTGCTAGCATGCCACCCTTGTGGGGCACGGACCCAGATATCACTCAAGATGTCAGGTCTGTGTCTGGCGAGAGTGGAGTGCTACATTGGTTAGTATTAGAGTCCAGATTTAGTATCTTACATAGGCGTTTTTTGAAATATGTGTTAAAGTACATGCATTTTAGACATGCCTTAGCAGTGGCAACTGATCCTTAGTTTGAGTTGCATGTGTTTGAGTCAAACATATGAGCATTTGATAAGTGTTTAAACTGATATAAATAGTGAAAAATGATGATCTATTAAAATGTGAAAGGACGGAAGTTTGTGAATATGTAGAAATGAGGAATAATTTATGGTTAGATATGACAGATATAGATTCAATGTATTCGTATTGGTGGATGTATCCAGGAATACAACATTAATATTATATTGGGGTAATATATCCTTAAATGTGGGATAGATGTGAATATATTGTTATGGATTGATAAAGGAAAATAGAGATAAGGTAGAAATGATAAGATTTAAAATGTATAAACAAAGTTGGATGAAAACAAAATTTTCTATCAAATTGAGATCATAATTTCAGGATGATTATGTATCTATGACTTCAGATTGATTGCGAACATATGTATGTATGATGATATATGGTAATTGGAAGGAGAGATGATGATAATGATATATGAAAAAGTTGTCAAGGTTAAGTTGATTTGTTATTGTGAATACATATCTAATAATGGGATCACCATGATAAGTGAGAATATTGAGCGTATAAGTATTACATGTGGGGAGATGGTATAGGAAGTAATCTATGACTTGGTGAATAATTGCTAGTCATAGTTCCTATAGTTTAAAGTCTAAGATGAATTAGAGTAAGATGTGAAAGTGCTTATAATGATCAATTGGGAAAGAATTGAGAATGTTAATAATGTTATTAGATAAAATGAATTTGAGGAAATAGAAACAGTGCATGAACGTGGTATAGTTCTGATGATCATGGCTGAGATTATCTGGTTCTGTCACGATCGAACAAAAGGTCTACCCCGATCGTGGCAGGCATGAAACTAGAAATGTTGTCTAGAATTAATTGGAATCCAGGTATCATTAGTGGATGTTATTATTGGTGAATTATCTTGAATACATCTAGATAAGATGTAATGATTTTGATGATATATACCAAGCTATTAGAGTAAATGAAATTGCGTCACTGAGCCTTATTATAAAGGATGTTCTGATCATATAAGTTATGGAATAAATTGATTTTCTTGAGTTACTAAGAATGACTGATAAGTAATCATGGAAAATAATTAATTGATATGGATGTCATGAGCAATATCGAGGACAGTAGTAAGAAATCTTCTTTTAAAGAAGAATTTCACTGAGGTAGGTTCAGTAAACCAGATGATTCAATTTAAGAATGATCAATGAAGGAAAAAATCAGAAATAAATAAGTAATGAGTCAAAAGTGAATATTAGAGTCATATCCCTAGCGGAGACTCAGGCATGGGAGGTAGAAAATGCTACTGGGAGTGTATATGTGTTGTTTGATGTAAAGTATCCAACTTCGTGAGTGGACTTGTGGAATTTGAGATAACACTATTGCTAATGTGAGGAGAACTTAGGTCCACGTGATATTTTGTGTAAATATGGATGGGAGATACAATTATATCTGATGAATGTGTTACTAACACAGGAAGTTAAATTTGCAAATGAATTGAAATGTGCAAAGAAACTGGTATGAATAAGCAGACATTAGAATAAGTCAATCTGAAATTTGAGGAAATCTAAAGAATAGAGAAAATCATTCAAGAAAGATAAGTTAACTGGGAAATTGAAAACAACAGGAGATAATATTACCTCGCTGAGGAACTAGTGATTTAAGGAATTATAAGAACTAATCAAGGGTATATGGAGTTTTGACGATATTTGTGGAAGCCAACAAATGCCTTGACAGTATTATGGTATTGAAGATTAAAGAGATCCAAAGAAAGTTGGGGTGATAATGAAGTGAGAAACTCCAAGGAAACTATAAGAGATCTAAAGACCTTTAGAACTTGCTATATATATTGGACACAACCAGAAGTTGTTGAGGGATTTTTAACAATCTTAGTCTTTGAAAAAAAATGTTTGAGGAAAAATGTGTAAATTGTATATACTATTGAATGTAAAGAGAATTTTTAGGAATTATAACACCAATGATAATAATATCATTGGGAGTTGGAGATTATATAGTATACAATGATGTTTCACACCAGAGATTAGGATGCGATCTAATGCAGCAAAATAAAGTGAGTTTGAATACATAAAGACAATTAAGCCTCATGAGTCGATTATTTGATATATGATGTAGAACTTGCCGCGATAGTGATTGCTTGAGAGCTTGGAGATGAAGTAAATCACTTGTCAATATAAAAATCACGTATAATATGCAAAACACACAAAAAGGGGTTGAATTGTGTTAAATCGTTTAAGATATTAATCTATAAAATCTTCTTGATTTTCTTTACAAATTTAGACAATTACAAAAAAAAATCACTTAATTTGGTGAGTAATGCAACAACGAAAATTAGTATCTATTCTTCTAACAATATGAAAATTAAAGAGATAGGAGTTAGAAAATATGACACAACAATTTATGCTGGTTCACCTTTAACCTTGGGCTACGTCCAGTCCTCAGAGTTCGTATGAGATTTCACTATATCCTTCAACATTACAAGTATTATTTCTAAACTTGAATAGCCTCTTCAGATCTTTTTCACAAAGTGTTCTTTATCTGCTTCCTTAGACCTTTTAGGCTCTAGCCTTTCTTTCACTCGAAAAGATATTGTTTGAGCTTCACATTACAGATGTGTTTGCTCTCTTTCTTTCTTCCTTTTCTCTCTTTTCTCTGAGTATTTTTTTCACTGCGTGAACACCTGAGCACAAAATTTCTCTAAGTATGCTTTTTATAATCAGAATTCTTTTCTCTTTTTGTATTGTGTCTATTTTTGTTTACGACGATAACTCATATTTATAACCTAAATCTTCAACGGTCTTCTTGAGAATTCTGCTTGTCGAATCTTCCAAAAATTGTTATTAGTTGAGTCCTATAACCAACTCTAACTAACTAACGTTCTGGTACATTCTTCAATTTCATCGTCTTGCATGGATTCATATGCTTTGTCTGGTGTCTTAGACTTAGTACTTCGTCTGATCCGTCTTATTCAGCTTTTAGTTAAGTCGTCTTGATTTGATGATTTGTGCCACTTACAATTTATTTGTGCACTTAATAAATTCATCAAAACAATTCACACACTTCTATGATTATTATTATTTGACTTTCATCAAAATTAATAGAAGAAATGAAGTCTTCTTGACTTAACAACATGGAATACCATAAATAATAATAGTAAGTTGAAAAGGGATAGGCAAAAGAAGTAAATTGTTATTACACATCTAGGATTACTTCAAGTATAACTCTACTCTATGGTGAATAAGAAATGGCTTCCAAAACATAAGTAAGAAAGTAATTTATTGAAAATCATTTTTAATTCAATTGTTAAAGAAGTTAAGATAGTTGGAATTTCAAATCCAATTAAATTTGAAATTTTTTTTCAAACCAAATTGAATTTCTATTTGGAACATGAATTTGATTTATTTAGTTAATGTTGTTCAATTATCTAAAGAGGTAAAATATTATTTTAGATTATGAAGACTATATCAATAATTAGAATTAAATAATTTTTCATACTTGTAATTGATTATATTTGCCTAAGGAATTGCATATTTAAATGTATGACATTTTATATGTAATGCGTGTTTGATGAGACCAACAAAATTAAATCTTGTTAAAATATCAAGTATATGTTAAGAATGTGACTTTTTTTAAATGAAATAATCTCATTAAAGATTCCAAAAAGGGATGAAGAGAAGTATAATAGTTGTTATCATTGGACAACCAATAACAATGGTTTAAATAAGTCAAAGTTTCCATCTTTTAAACATTAAGAGAACCACTCCAATTAGCTACTCTTTGAACACTAAGAGAATAATACCCTAGATTAAGGTTTTACATCAAGTAGGGAAAAAGAAGATTTTATTTAATTGCTAACCTATAAACACCATTAGACAATGTAGTAGGACCTCATTACCTCTAAATTTAGTGAACTAACATTTGCATTATTATGAGGTTGATCAACTCATGCCAAAATCAATTCATGGTTGCCATCATTCCTCGAAATAACCTTTTGTTTCTTTCATTCCATGTTATATAAATTAGGTTTCTTAAAACAATCTTACTAATCAATAAGTCCCCTTTCGTTCCATTTTTCAAATGTTAAGAATGTGATTGTTACCTTTTATTATATAAGCATGAAACCAAAGTTTTGCTAATTTTAACGCTTGATAAATGACTCAAGGACCTTTGACTAAATAAGTTCTATATTAAATTAAAAAGTCCTATTTAACTAAATTTATATGATTTGGATGAGTAACTTATGATCATATGAACTTAAAGGCAAGGTTAGGGATAATAAATAAGAAATATTTTAGCAAGAGTTATCACCTAATGTATTTAAGAGTCATATGAGATGTGATTGATAAGGATGTTATCTACCTAATTAAATTTTAGTTAACTTGTTGAGAAACTCAAGGTCAACTAAATTTAAATTAAATCTATCCTACCAGAAAGATAAGAGAAATATTTTCAAAATAGTAGTGAGAGCTATTATTTTTCATTAAAAAGTGTAAAAAAACAAATAAATAATTAAAATCTTAATCTTAATTAGTTGTTATAATATATAGCCTATTACTTATTTCTTTAAATTTATTTTGTTCTAAGTAAAAATTACCTCACTCTATTATAACTTATAGTAAGAATTAGTGAATCAAATTTTCTAGACAAACGTTCTATTTCAAAGAGTTCTCAAAAGGATAAAATATAGTTATTTGTCCATTATATCGTATTGCTATTAATCCTTATTGAGGATTTTGATGAAAAAGTTTAAGCGATATGTCAATGTCATATAGATGAAAAAATATGATGACGTTTTATATTTGACTAATGTCTTACAAACTTTAATGGAAACATTTAAGATAGATGCAAATACTATGATAGTACATTGCAAATAGTTACATATAGTGGAGCTAAAAGGTAAAGTACCTTGATGGAATCATTCCACTCAATTTAGCCTACTAAAAGTATAAATAAGGACTATAATTGAAAGCACATTTGTTATATTATAATAATAATTGTCATTAGAAGAAGATAGCTGCAAAACATTCTTGACAATATAAGACATGATAGAGATCATATATATTTTTACTCCACACTTTTTAGTATTTAGTACTAAATTTGGATTCAATATTACTATAATGTTCAAGGCACAATAAGAAATAGATTTTTAAGTAAAAAGTAGATGATCCAAGTTCATATAAATAGTTTATATATGTTGGATCAAGAGAGTATTACACTTCACGTAAGTGGTAAGAAAACGAAATTAAATAACTGAGAATATCCTTTTATAATATATTGATTAAATCATCATCATGGAAATCATAAAGTTCTATACAAGAATATATATATCCTTTGATTATGAACCATAAGCAAATTGTGACACTTACGAGGTTAAAGCAAGAACAAATCAACCATCAATGAAAGGACGATTATGGTACTAAATTGTTAAATCTTGTGCATATGATATATTTGATGTAATGATAATTCATAAAAGGATAAATACTTATATTTCATTAAATGTACTAATGACTTCATACGATATAGTCATATTATTATATAAATAATATTGATTTAAATATTTAAATATTTAAACCTAAGTAGAAATTAAGCATTGAAAATGCTACATACTTCGATGAGATTGATATCGTGGGACTTAAGCTT
>JANITX010000008.1:36491545-36510211 GCA_027564395.1 Erythroxylum ulei
ATAAAACTGATATGTGTTTTCGATACAGTACACTTGAATATATATAGCTATACATGATTCTCAGATCCTAACTTATAGGAATGTTCAGATCGTATAACAGATACATATCTAACAAAACTGACAATCTTATCAAAGACTTATTCATCTCTTATCTCTATCATAACTCTTATCTCTATCAGAAGGAATGTTGTAGACTGGTTCTGCATTTTGATGCCATGTTCTTGAGAATAATGATTTCTCTAGTCCCATTGATTACTTCTAGGATAAGTTCTGCATTTTATTTGTGAGCATGTTCAACAACCTGGAAGTAGGATGATCCTTCTAATAGAAGGTGTCATCTTTGGATGGATTAGGGAGATAATGCGGCTGTAAATTCCTTAGAATATCCAAGAACATCCAGGAAGTATCATTAGTGAAGGAACTCTGTTTAGTTTGAGAGGAAAAGGATAGGGAGTTCATAGATGTATATTTTTTCTTTCTCCTTATGTCTCCTTCATTTTAGGTACTTGAAATTGCTTCTTCATTGGCTATCACCTTAGTTAGTCACTATACTAAGTTTATTTAAGGTACAAGTCTTACTTTGGTAGATGTTCCTTTATTTTAGTTTTTGACTTAGTAATTAAATTAGAGTTATATTTTAGTAGTGATTTCTAGTTTTTAGGAATTGTGTTAATAGTGTTCTTGTTTTTCTCTGGACTCAATCTATACAAATAATTCTGGGGATGTAGTAACCAATGAAGTTAAATTTTGCACTTTGTTTGTTTCTTTCTTAATCTTGATAACTATCCTAAAGCTTTTGCTCTCTTACTTTAAAGCAGTTCACAATCAAAGTTACATTTGTTGGATTTTTTAAGAAGAAAGAAAGATAATAAAAGCCAAACTTTACTGATCTTTGTTGAACTCAAAAACAATGATAGCCTTACTTAAATAAACATAGAAATAAACTAACCTTCCTAAATGCTAGCAGCTAGGAGAATAACATGGGAATCAAGAAAAGACCCACTACTCCACAAACTTCACAACTAACTAACTAGATAAACATGGCCACATAATCAATAAAAATAATAATTTTGAATCAATATCCAACAACATTTACTTCTAACTTTTAACATCCTAAATTTTATTGCTAATCAATACAATAAAATAGATCAAAAATCTAGTAAGGACATTAAAATCATTCTACTTATACGATGAAGCTTTGGAAAGATACTTTGATAAGACATAAAGACACGTGAGTTGTTCACATTCTTAGTGTATGAACATTCTGGTTTTATTCCCTTATCCTCAAGGCAAAATCATACAAAAATTTCATGTCTAAGCCTCGACATATAAAGGGTATCTTATCTTTATTTATTGTTTTATATATAACCTTAATGCTTTTAGTTTACGATTGGCTGCAACTACACCAGGGTCCATATCTTTTGTACTTCCTTGCATTTCTTTATGTTTTCTTTAGTATGATATCTTTCTATTAACATCTAAACCCTAATTAATTAAGGAGAAGATTTTTAAAGCAATTTTCTGAAATATTCTATCCTTCCAGATCAAACATTTCAACGTGAAGAATATTGGATGACAAAGTTCTTTAATTTAATGTTATTCATCTTATTGTCTTTTGCATTGAGATCAATTGCATATTATTTTTGCGAATTTTTTCATTTGCAAATATATTACACCCAAGGTGGATTGAGAAGTTTATACTTTTTGACTTTGTTTATAAAAAGAATTGAATCATTGTGTTATTAGTTTTGAATTATATTAATTTGTCTTTATTAAATGGAGGTTGCAATAAAGTAGTTTGTAGTTCATTCTTTAGATATATCAACATATTTATGAGCACAGTTGTTTTGAAATAATTCAATCTATTTGTTTTTTTCCCCAAAAAGGTGATGACTAATAGTGGATAAGGAGAAAATTGTCAAGGATTTTGAAGTGCTCATACATATTAGTTTTTGTTGACACATTTATGTTCCATACGGATTAAGGGAAGATAATATATGTACATATTTTAGCTAATAATTTTTTACTATTGTATTTTGAATATGTTAGTGGTTGAATTTCATTAAAATCCATATAGACCGTATGATAGCATATATAACTGTAGCTTTTTGGTTATTGACATTTGGCAATATATATTTTAGGATATAAATTGATACATGTACAGTTACTTTCAGTATTATATGTTGTCATCTTAATGAAAATTAATGTATGTTGTTGCTAATGAAAGAAAAAACTATTATTTTCGTTATTACATACTGTTGCCTAAAAAAATTCAATTCATTGCCTTATAAAAATTCAAATTGTTGTTATATTCATTCAATATTGTTGTTATAGTTTAAAATTGTTTTGTTGCCTCAGTCAAAATTTTACGCAAAATTATTCACTTTGTCGCCTGTTGAAAAAATTTTGTTACCTCATACTTATAATAGTGTGACTTTCTTTAATGGTATGAATTTTGATGCCTTAATAAAAAGACATAATACATTTAAAAAAAATAAAAAAATAAAAAAAAAGACATAATAATTATACTTATATCTATATTTTTGCCTATTACCTAAAACTCTTTTTTCTATAGTGTAATATAAGCATGATCGTTGCTGTTCATTACTAATAGTTGCCTGTTATTATTACCAGGACCCTAGTTAGAAACTTGGAGACGAAACAATCGATTGGATTTGACATTTAGCTCAGTGGGATAAGCAAATATTTAGTCCAATTTGCAAAGTAACAAGAAGCCTAAACATCTATTGTCGAGTGATTGAGCTGGGCCTATACTGGATTTTTGACTAGACATGTTGCTTTCTCCTTTGTAACTGAACCACGAATATCTGCCCTTCATATTCGGTCCAGTGCTGGCTGTTTAAGGCTTTTACCTCAATAAAAGCTCAATGCCCATCTTCGAGATGATAAACATTACGTTAGTCGGCCTTCGTGACCCAATTAATGTGCCCTACTTCCTATTGAGTTCTAGCACAGGAAATAAGGAGCTAGATAGGAAATTGGAGCCATCAAGCCCAGAAAAGAAAATTGAAGTGAACATAGGCTTGATATTTTATTTTTCAGGCCAAATTATTGGGATAGGATTGGAAGTCATCGATAAAGTACTCTTGTCATTACTCCTAGACCTGCTATCAAAGATGTTAGAATTTACAATAATCCTAAAGGTCCGTACGAGAAAGAGAGTTAAATCACATATAAATTTATATGAGGTTCTATCCTAAAATTAATTGATGATAAGTGAAGTAGTCCACTAGGCTTGTATGTTAGTCTTCTTTTCTTTCTTTCTCCGATGTGGGACAAACTTCTACTTTACATTTTAACACACTCCTTCATGTGTGGGTTAATTTAAAGCCTAATACATGACATATTTTATCATTTGGAGATGTTAACGACTAATATAAAGGTAGCCTGCTCTAATATCATGTTAGATTTTATGATGAGCCTACGGGTTCATACGAGAAGGAAAGTTAGACCATATACAAGTTTAAGTGAGGTTCCATCCTAAAACCAACTGGTGATAAGTGGAGTAATCTACTAAATTTATATGTCAGTCTTCTTTCCTTTCTTTCTCCGATGCGAGACAAACTTTCACTTTATATTTCAACACAAAAACTTGTTAAGAACTACATAATTCCTATTACAACTGCGACCTAAATTTATACAACGGAGTACTTCCAAATTACTAAAATCTGAGTTTTAATTCTTTTTAAAGAAAAAAGTTAGTTCTAATTAGCACCGCGAAAGATAATAGGAAATTTCTGCAATCATAGAACACAGGTGGGATTGGGATTGGGTTAATAATGCTTGGCACGTTATTAGTAGTTGACTAACATGCATACGACAATATAGAAATTGTTTAAACCAACACTTATCTGACTACGAGCTTGGACGATTCCCTATCATTAGTATTGTAAATCAGCGGTTTAGCCGCTGGTTTTAGACAAAGCACCGACCGTCTGCTTCTAAATTATTTATTGAATAACCAAATGAAAACAAACATAAACAGCGACAAATGGGATTGATGGGTGTAACTTTATATAAATGACAGATGCACATACAAAGATGATAGAGAGTAATAGAAGCTGATCAATTTGTCGTGGAACAAGCTGGGTAGCACTGCCTTACGTGTTGGGGGAGCTATTGTCCAGATTGCCTTTTACTTGAACGTTTGTCTTAATTATACGATTGTTTTTTATGAACTTTTTGGGAAGCTACGCGAATAACAAATGATGGCTACAGTGACAATTACGGAACGGACAAAGTTTAGTTTTGTCCATCTCAATTAAGTAATCATCTTCTCCCATAAAATTATATTGATTTCAGTAACTTCTAAGGTTTTGTATTTAAATTCGTGTTTTTCATACCACCCACTACTAGGAGGTTGAACTTTTGTAATGTTAAACAAGTTCATGTTCTTTAGCTGAAGCAAGCAATGGCGATAATTATGATAAATCTTTATTATTTTTTTGTAAATTATTCTCTACACTTTGTTAGTTTTCTGTTATAACCACATTTATTATGTATCAAACTGTAAACTATATATTGTATTCTTCTTTTCATGCAATATACAAGAAATATTTTTATCCCAACTAACAATTTGTATATGGTATCAAAACTTTAATTAGGGCTGACCAACTTGTTCATACCCTCAAGCATCAATGCTATCAGTTCCTACCACACACTATGCATTTGTTATCAAAGTAAACACTAAAAGTTACCTTGATTGAAAAACTCAATTTATTCCTCCCCTAAATATGAATAGCTTTATTGACGACACAGTAGCACCACCTCAAACTATTCCTTCATCAAAATGATTCAAATATCACATTCTTAAATCTAGCTTATATAATTTGGATTTCTAGAGACTATGTTTTACTTTTTTGGATTTTATCATAATTAACAGAAAAAAATGTATACTTATATTGTTGGAAAAAGATAGCCTATTCAGCTTGGGAAGCACTAGAAAGTGCTTTATAGCCAACTTTTGTCTCATGAGATCCTATTACAAAACTATCAAGAATCACCTATGACAAATCTCAGCCTATTGCCCAAGCACTAGTGCTCCTCTATTGAGAATCCCTTCTTATTGATCTACAAAATTTTATAACTACAACAATAAGCATAAACGTCAAATTAGTGGATATCATAACATATTATAGTGAAGTGTCGAAAAATGTATGCACTAAGGCAAAACTTTTGTTCCTCAACTCAAGCCAATGTAGCTTGGTACTTAAGTTATAATACTCCTCCTATGGACTTGGCTCCCATTCCAGGGCTCCCTTTATAATCACTAACTATTCTTTCTTTGATGCCTATGCCAACTATACTTTCTATGATTAGTAACTCAACATTTTTTTACAAGGATAAAGATGCTCCTACTTCTCTTTGGGACCCTTGCTCATCCTAGTAAGTAACTCTCACTCTGTTATTGATAATATACTTTTGATTCTTCAACTTCCTTCTTCTGCTTGTCTTCCCTAACATTTTCTCTACAACTTCTTCATTCCTTGTACATCAGATGACTGCCTCTGGCCTAGGCCAGGGGTAACTTAGTCCTTTCCTTGCTTTCCTTTTTGTAACAACCTTTTTAGCCATTCCAATTGCAAAGCTATTTTCTTTCCTTCTTCATCTTTTGTCCCATTTCACAGCTGAAACCATTTGCCATAGATAAAGATGATTTTCCACCTTTGCCATCCCTTCTTCTGTCTATTTCTATAGCAAGAACCCATCCTCCCCCAGCACCCCCTAACCAGCAAAGAAGCTGGAAGCAAGTAGTGGGAGACAACCATGTATTGACCTTAACTTTCAAACCATCGAAAGAGATGGAAGGGAAGCTCATTGTTTTTCGTAAAATAGAGATATTAGAAGAAGAAGCTAGAAGTTGGGAAGCAATCTTAATGGTTTCTTCTTTGACCAAAGGACCCCCTTTCCAATCATCCACAAGTGGGCATGTAGGAGATGGAAAAATAAGGGAATGCTTAATGTTCTTCTGTCAGAGGATAATCTCATTCTCTTCACTTTTACCTCAACTTCTACAGCTCTCAAAGTCCTCGAGGAGGGACTATGGCATGTAGGGAATCAACCCCTTTTCTTACAAGTCTGGCAACCTAGTTTGAACTTTGGTACCATCAAAATTTTCCCTTATGGATCAATTTTCACAATGTATCTCTTGAATATTGGACCACCCAAGGACTTAGTGCCTTAGCTAGTTTCATTAGGAAGCCTCTATGTATGGATGAAAACACTGCTAAGAAAAGGAAAATATGATATTTTAATATTTGCGTTAGTGTGGAAATGTCCAAAGAGCTCGATAATGAATTTCCCACAATAAGGTTGGGAGAGGGAAATGATAAGTTAAATTATTCTTATATGATTTTGGGATGAATTAGAACTAATTTGACTTATCTTTATGTGAATTTGAAGCCTTATTTGGTTAGTTCTCATACATTTCAACTTTATTGCTTGATAGGTACAAGTAGATAGATTCAGGAGAAAAAGGCATAAATTTTACCGTGGATGTCGGATTAAGGACATTCAAGGATGCTTTCGAAGAGGACACCGAGTGCTACAACTTTCGTGAAGACTCCAAGGAGAGATTCTGTCAACTGAAGGGGTCAAAAGTGCATATTTTTTAAATGACCAGTGTATGTCTGTTTAACAGACATTGCTTGAACAATTCCACTGCAGAGGCCCGAGAAGGTCAACTTAACGGACATTGTCTGCCAATTTCACTTCCCAGATCCAAGAAGGTCTGCTAAACGGACATCAAGTCTACCTAATGGACTTTGTCGGCCCAAGGACAATCTGCCTTCCCCTGTTTAGCAAAAAATAGGTTTCTTCAAACCCAAGACACTATAAATACTCATTTTTAAGACCTAATAAGGGGGATGGACACTGAAAATGAGGCAGCAACATAAGGAGGCACTAAAAAAGAGGAAAAGATGAAGATTTGCATGAATAATTAAAGCATTGTATGCAATCTTGTTTTGTGCTCTCTCTACTCTTTCTTGAATGTTGAGCATCTTTATATGTATGGTTTCTGTTATCATGTTCTGGAGCTAAACCTCATTTAGGGTGAGGGATATGTCCTATTTGGAGGATTGATTTGTATTTTATGGATTGATTGGTATTGAATGAAAGTTCTTGGGTTATGTTTATCTCCCTTGCTTTTCACTGTTATCTCTATGCTTGATCTCCATAGATGCAATCTTAGGAATCATATGATGAACTGAGAGGTCAATTATGGTTTATGCACTAGGAAGATAAACAGATTATACTTAGTGATAGAGATATCGTAAGCTAGTGTGATAACTTGTGGTTGCTTGTTCTTCATGCATTTAACTAGTTAGTTGCATATTGAGAGATGGTAATCAACTAGTTAGATATTCTCACATGTCTTGAGAGAGGATATGAGTAAAGTTGTGCAATTGTTATTATAACCTATCATTCAATCAATTTCATAATTTATTAATCATCTCTTGAGTTGGTGAACCCCAAAACCCTAAGTTTAAATCATCAAATTATCCTTATTCGTTATTTTCCAGTATTTATAATTTACTGTCTACCCAAAACCAATAATCTTTTAAGTTTATTGTCAATTTCATTCAAGTAATTAGGATTAATTCGGTGGTGACTAGTTTAGTACTTATGGGAGATGACCTTGGAATACTCGATTTGTAGGTATTAGGAATGACTTTGTGCACTTGCAGATTTTATCAACCAAGTTTTTGGCGCCATTGTCGGGGGCTAATTTATATTTGCTACCATTAATTGTAGTTATTTTTTTCTTTTTTCATTTATTACCTGAAGTTTTCTTCCATTAATTAATTTTGAAACCCTTTTCGTTGTTTGATTCCAGAAGTTGTATGCACTTATGGCATTCAAGAAATTTGAATAATGACCAACTTATTAAGTTAAATCCTGAAATTAAACGGACTTGTCGAAGGAATAACGCCCAAAGAAGAAGAGAGATGGGAAATAATAATCAAAATCTGGATCTGCATGGGGAACAAGTTATGGAGAACGAACAATTTCATGAAGGAAATCAAGTTGAACTGGTTGTTGTGAATCCTATGGTAAGAAGAATTCGAGACTATCAAATGCCATTTATTGATGGCAATCCCTCCTGCATTCGATTAACCACGACACCAAGGAATTATGAGCTGAAGCAGATTCGCCTGTCTATGTTGCCACAATTTAATGGGATGCCAAGTGAAGATGCTCTAGCCTTTCTGAGAGATTTCTATGTGACAGTTCAAACTCTTCCATTGTATAGATTGTCTGAGGATGAGTTAAGGCTAAGGTGTTTTCCTTATTGCATGAAGGGATTAGCAAGAAATTGGTTATTGAGTTCAGAGGTAGATTCCATTGATACTTAGGATAAGGTAATGGAGACTTTCATGATGAAGTGGTAACCAACCCACAAAACTCTCAAACTTAGGAAGATGATACATTGGTTCTCGTAGAAAGAAGGAGAAAATTTTCATGAAGCATGGGAACAATTTAATGATCTCCTTAACCAATGCCCTCACCATGGATTTGATACATATTCGTTGACTTAGTTCTTCTACTATGGTCTCACTGATCACAACCAAACTCTGGTGGATTTGAACACTAGTGGGAATATTAGTAACCTGAGTCCCCAAGAATTGTGGAATATTTTCAAAAAAGTTGCAGAGAATTCACATTGTAAGGTGACTAGGAGCAAAGCTATTACTCTGAATAAAGTGGGCTTTAAATCCGACATGGCCTCCCAAGTTGTCAAGATTAATAAGAAGTTGAATTTGTTAGTAAACAATAACAAGTCTAATAGGGATCCTTGCACTCTTTATGGTAGATTGGGCATACAGCAGCTGGTTGTATGAACATTGAGGCAACAATGATAGAGGAAGAGGTGAACTATGTAAACAATGGTAGACAAGGTTAGAGATTTGATCCTTTCTCCAACACTTACAATGAAGGGTGGAAGTTTCATCCAAACTTCTCATGGAAGAATAAAGAGGCTACAAAATCAATGGGACCACCTGGATTCTAAGCACCATCAAAATATCAGTACTCACCTCCTTCATCTTCTGCACCATAACAATTCCTGTCCCCGTGGGTGAAAAAGGTGGATTGGCTTGAAGATATGTTTTCTCAACTTATGAGCAAGATGGATCAAAGTGCTCAAGCTAGCTCTCAAGTCATGAACAGGACGGAGTAGAACATTTAGTCCAACCAAGCGACCATTAGAAATTTAGAGGTGCAAATTAGTCAAGTGGCAAAAGAGGTAAGGGGAAGCTTCCTAGCAATACCCAAGTGAATCCGAAACAAGATTGTAAAGCAGTTATTTTAAGGAGTGGTAAAGTGGTGGAAGGTGTGGCTCCTAAAGAAAAGGAAGCCAAAGATGCTGAAAGTGAGAATTTGGGTGAAAGGGAAGAGCCAAAAGAAACAACATCAAAGAAAGAGTCTTTACCAAGTTCAGAATTTTCCTTTGTACCACCTATACCATACCTTCAAAAGGTAAGAAGAAGCATGATGATTCTAAATTTCAAAAATTCTTGACCTTTTTAAGAAGATCCAAATCAACATCCCTTTTATCAAAGCTCTTGGTGAGATGCCTGCTTACACCAAGTTCTTTAAGGAAATCATCTCCAACAAAAAGAAGCTCGATAATTTTTCCATAGTAGCCTTAAATGAGGAGTTTTTTTTTCTATTTTACAAAATAAACTATCCCCTAAGTTAAAGGATCAAGGGAGTTTCACTATTCCTTGTCACTTTGGTGAATCTAATGTTTTTCAATGTTTATATGACCTAGGTGCAAGCATTAATCTTATTCCCTTTTCTCTTTATAACAGGCTAGGAATTGGTGAACTCAAACCAACTACATTCTCATTGCAACTTACTGATCGATCAATTCGATACCCTATTGATATAGTTGAGGACTTATTAGTGAAAGTTGGTAAGCTTATAATTCTAGCTAATTTTGTTGTGCTTGAGATGGATTTTGACATGCAGGTTCCTATAATTTTAGGAAGACCATTCTTAGCCATTGGTGGAGCATTGATTGATGTTTCAGATGGTAAGCTAACCTTGAGAGTTGGTGATGAGGAAGAGGTGTTTAACATTTTTAGGGTTTTAAGGGGTCCCTCTTTTGATGAAGTCACCTATAGGATAGATGTAATTGATTCTCTTACATTTGAGTCTATTCCTGAATTAATGGGTGATGATGCCTTAGAAATATGCCTAACTTTAGGAATAGATGAGAATGAATTGGATGATGAGCTAGTGGACTATACATATAGATTGCAAGGTAATGGTTTTAGGTATAGACCCCAAATTGAAAAATTGGCCCCACCTAAACCTAAATTGTTACCTTCCATATTGAGCCCACCAAAACCTGAATTGAACCAACTTCCAATTTAGTTGAGATATGCATTCTTGGGAGAAGGTACTTATTCGGTTATCATTTCTTCTTCTTTGAATTCCTCTGAAGAAGAGAAGTTATTGAGGGTGTTACGTGAACATAAATTGGCTATTGCTTGGAATATTGCTGACATAAAGGGAATTAGTCCTTCTATTTGTGTTCATAGGATTCTAATGGAAGAAAACAACAAACCTAGTATGGAAAATCAGAGGAGGCTCAATCCTAACATGAAGTTGTGCCATCAAAGGTAATTAAACTACTTGATGCAGGAATTATGTATCTTATTTCTGATAGTTCTTGGATAAGTCCTATACAGGTGGTGCCAAAGAAAGGTGGCATGACTGTCATTTCTAATGATAGTAATGAATTAATTTCCATTAGGGTTATGACAGGGTGGATGGTCTGTATAGATTACAGAAAGTTGAATGCAGCAACTAGGGAAGATCACTTCCCTCTCCCTTTTATTGTTCAAACGTTTGAAAGATTAGCGGGGCATGATTATTATTGCTTTTTAGATGGTTATTCAGGTTATAACCAAATTTTGATAGCCCTGAAGGATCAGGAGAAAACCACCTTCACCTGTCCCTATGGTACATTTGCGTATTGTAAGATGCCCTTCGGTTTGTGCAATGCTGCTGCCACTTTCTAACGCTGCATGATGTCCATATTCACCGACATGGTGGAGAATATAATTGAGGTATTTATGGACGATTTTTTGTTTTTTTTTCTTTTTTTGATGCATGGCTGTTCAATCTAGAACAGGTTCTACAAAGGTGTGAAGAAACTAATGTCGTGCTAAATTAGGAAAAGTGCCACTTTATGGTACAAGAAGGAATCGTCTTAGGCCACAAAATTTCTAACAATGGAATAGAGGTGGATCTAGAAAAAATTGAAGTCATCAACAAGTTGCCACCTCCCAATTCGATTAGAGCGATAAGGAGTTTTCTTGGACATGCAGGCTCTATCACAGATTTATTAAGGATTTCTCCAAGATTTCTAAACCATTACGTGCTTTATTGCAAAAGGAAGTTCCTTATGAATTTACTGATGAATATCTTGATGCTTTCAACAGGTTGAAGAAGGAAATTACCTCAGCTCCTATAATGGCCAAACCAAATTGGAATCTCCTTTTTGAGCTTATATGTGATACTAGTGATTATGCACTTGGGGCTATCTTAGGGAAAAATAGGATAAGAAATTACATGTCATTTATTACGCTAGCAAAGTTCTTAACGATGCTCAAATTAATTATGCTACTATAGAGAAAGAATTGTTAGTTATATTTTTTGCATTTGATAAATTTAGATCTTATCTTGTTGGATCCAAAGTCATTGTTTACACTGACCATTCTGCTTTGAAATATCTGCTTACAAAGAAAGATGTATAACTATGATTGATCAGATGGATTTTGCTTTTGCAGGAATTTGATTTGGAAATTAGAGATAAGAAAGGATCTGAAAATTCGGTGGCTGACCATCTTTCGCGACTTGAGCAAAGAGACAAACTGGGAGCAGAATCGATTAATGATACCTTTCCTGATGACAATCTGTGGGCTGTTAAGGACAATGTTCCTTGGTTTGTTGATCATGTCAATTTCCTGGTGTCCAACATTATTCGTGGTGATTATTCATACCATAAAAGAAGGAAATTCTTATATGAGGTAAGGAATTACTTTTGGGAAGAGTCTTTGCTTTTTAGAAGGTGTGCAGATGGGGTGATTAGAAGATGTATACCTGGTGAGGAAATGGGATGATTAGAAGATGTATACCTGCATCATTGTCATGCTTCTCTCTATGGAGGACACCATGGAGCTAACAAAATGGCGGCAAAGGTTTTACAACCTGGGTTTTATTGGCATACTCTTTTTAAGGATGCTAGAACTTTTGTCATTACTTGTGATAAGTGTCAAAGAACGAGGAACATTTGTAGAAAGCATGAGATGCCTCAATTAGGGATTCTAGAAGTGGAACTCTTTGATGTATGGGGTTTGGACTTCATGGGACCGTTTCCAGTATCCTTCGGTAATGAATACATCCTTGTGGTGGTTGATTATGTATCCAAATAGGTGGAAGCCACAGCTTTGTTAAACAACATTGGTGCTAGTGTTGTCAAATTTGTCAAGAAGCATATATTATTAAGGTTTGGTGTTCCAAGAGCTATAATTAGTGACAATGGGGTAAATTTTTAGAACCATCAATTAAAATCTCTCTTAGAAAAATATGGGTGTCATTTTAAGTTTAGAACCACCTATCACCCTTAAACTAGCAGGCAAGTTGAGGTATCTAATAGGGAAATCAAGTAAATTTTGGAGAAAACTGTTAATACCTCAAGAAAGGATTGTGTTGGGCCCCGAAATTTTGCTTATTATTTTATTGAGTTAAGCATGATTTAAACAAATTTTGAGGTTATGATAGATTAATAAAATTTTGGAGTTAATTAGTATGTTAATGTTAGTAGGATTTATTACTTTGGTTAGTAGAATTAAATTAGTAAGAGGGTAGGGTAAAAAGGGCATTTTTGGTAGGACACTTAAGTTTAAAAGACGTAAGGCATTAATGAAGGAAAAAATGGACATTTTGCACTCATTAAGGGTACAATTAGAAGAAGAAGTGTAGTCTTGCTTTTAAATGAAGAAGAAAAATGTGAGTGAAGAGAGAAAGAAGAGAAATCATAGCGAAGAAATAAAGAAGAGAGAAAGGAGCTAGATCTTTTCTAAGCTTTCTAGAGAGTTTTTGAGGTTGATCAAGAAGAGAAAAATAAAGAGGAAGAGAAGAGTTTTCATTTGAACCAAAAATCCCTTTATTGGGTGAAGATTCAAGGTAAGTTCATTTTTAATCTTTTGGATTTTGGAAAGGATTTTGGTTTATGAAGTTTAGGAAATGCATGGGTTTAAGTATTTTAGAATCAATTTTAGTGAATGTTCTATGATTGGGTTCATAATTTAAATTCCTATTGAATGGGATTTTGCCATTGTTAAAGGAAATCAAGAAGGGCAAGAGGAGTAAGAGGAGAGACATCTTTGAGCAAAATTATAAGCAAGAAAATCAAGGTAGGTTACATGTTTATAGTAGAGTTAATGAGCTATGAAGGTTTTCAAATTTAATAGAATTAAATGATTTCAACCACTTTATTAAATGTTGCATTTATTGCTTCTTAAAGGTTGCATTTATTTGCTTCTTAAATGAATTGAGAAATTTTGCTACATGTTTGGTTTTTGAATTGTGTTGAAGATGTATGAAATGAAGATGGAAATGGTTTTTTTGGGAACAAATTATGATTATGAAATCTTGATTTCGAAATGTGCCTTTTGGGCAATATGTTCAAGTCATGAAATAAATATTGTGTGGGTTTGTGGTGGTCCATTATGTTCTATCAAGTGCACATTGACTTTGTTAAAGGCTTCTCCCGCCTACCCGCTAGTGGCATAGAGCTCCTTCATGGACTCCCCTCTGTTTACGACTATGTAAAACCATTATGTGGGATTGTGATAGTTTGTTCTGTTACCAATGGTGATTCACAAGAACTCCCCTATGTACCTACCCAAACCATTCAGATTTGCTTATGTGGTTATGATATGTTGACAAGTTGATAAATACACGTTTATGTGCTTATTAATTACTTGACAAGTTGAGAATTTTGAAAAATATGCGTTTATAGATCAAATACAAAGTTGAAATGGCAATGAATATTTTTTAAAATGATTTTGCTTATTCTCCGTTATAAACTTGTTACCCATGAGCTTTTAAGCTCACCCCCATTCTGTCCCCATCTTCAAGTGATGAGCAAGAGATCGAGTGAGCGAGAGGCAAGGCATCACTCCAAATCTGCATATTTTGTATTTTAAGCTATTTTTTTTTGTAAAACGCAAGGCTTTAGCCACATTTCAAGCATTATTTGTTCATGTAAAGTTTGTATTTTTGGATTATGATGTAATATGGCATGAAATGCCCATTAAAGCTTTGTAAAATTCTTATCTTTTCATATTAATGAAATATATTTGGGTTTGCCTATGACTTTTCATGTTTTCGCATTTCATTCTCAAAAGACTAAGGATTTGAAGAAGTTTCTGTGTATTTTTGTTAAATCCATCTTTTGGTTGAGTTATAGATGGGGTTATTGAAAGTGAATGTGAAAAATGTTAATGTTGGATAGTTAGGTTTGGGCGTCCAGAATCGAAGGTTTTGCCGCAGTGAAGCCAAAAACTTGGTCGTGGTGAATATATACTTTGCCATTGCGAACCTACATGGTTGGCGGCGAAATTTCTCTTTACAAATTATCTGTTTCTAACTTTTCCTCTCGCATGCCCTTCACCTAGCCGCCTATCATGGTCACCTAGAGAGAAGTAATGGTGATGTGAGTTTATTCACTTGTTGAGTGAGTCAGTTACAAAGCTCCGGTCGCGATCATGAGGAAGTAGGGTGCAATCGTACCCTGGGAGTTAAGTCAGAGCAGGAAAAACCAAGCCTTGGGTGTGCTCGCGACAAGGAAAGGTTCGATCACACTTCGTAACTTCAAGGGCACTTCCATCATATTCATCAAGTTTTTAAATGAATGGTGGACGATTAAAAGAAGTCTACAACATGCATGAATGTGGGGAGTAAACGGGATTGGGCCCAATGGGGTAATACGCTCACATTTTATAATTCTAGAGTTGGGCTCCAGAAACAGGGTCCAACAGATTGGGCATTGAAGCTTGACGCTCTCTAGGCATACAGGATAGCATAAAAGACCCATTTGGGGATGTCTCCTTATAGATTAGTCTTTGGGAAATCTTGCCATCTTTTGGTTGAAATTGAGCACAAGGCGTTATGGGCAATTCGGAAGTTGAACTCTGATCTCAAGGAAGCTGGACAAAGGAGACTAATGGAGTTGAATGAGCTAGATGAATTTCGTCTAGATGCTTTTGAGAATGCTCGAATATACAAGGAGAGAACTAAGGCCTTCCACGACAAGCATATCCTTTGGTGAGAATTTAAACCTGGTCAAAAGGTTTTGTTATTTAGATTTTTTTTGAAATTGTTTCCAAGGAAATTATGATCAAGATGGTCGGGACCTTTCGTGGTGACAAAAGCTTACCTACATGGAGGTGTAGAGATTAGGAGGGATGATCAAGAGCCCTTTTTTGTCAATGGGCAACCACTTAAACATTATTTGGAGGGAGAAATGGTTGGATATATTTCCACCATCATATTCCAAAATTGATGGCATGATGGTTGGGTCCAGCTGAGGACATTAAATTTAACATTTGTTAGAAGGTAACCCAATGTTTCTAACTCCTTTTTTTTATTTTCATTTTTATCACATCCCAGTGATATCTTCCAATAAAATTTTCTTATTCTAGTTTATTGTGTGTGCATAGGGATAGTGTTTGTAAGACATCCCAATGAAATCTTGCAATAAAATAAGGAATAACGTGATCACGACTCTTCAAACCTAGAGGTGAGACTCATGTTAAGTGTGGAGGAGGTAAGTGATAATGTCTCTTTGTTTTATTTTAACGTTCTTTCATTTTTAGTGCTCATACATCATACATGTAGTCCTATAATATCATTGAATAGTTAGAAGGAACAAAAGAAGAGTGGACAAGGCAAGAAAAGCTTGAAAAAGGCTGAGAAAGCCTGTTTAACAGACATGAAGTTCATTTAACGGACTATAGACTCAACATAGTGCAAACTGACCCGCAAAGGTTCGTTAAACAGACATAATGTCCGTTTAATGGACCTACAGCTGCAAAATAGCGAAAGAAACCCATAAAGGTCCATTTAGCAGACATGAATCTTCCAAATAACCACACAGACCCGTAAAGGTTTGTTTAGCGGACATTATGTCTGCTTGACAGACATTGATTACTTTCAGAATTAAAACACCTTTTCCCTCTTCTTTTCCCGCACTTCTCTCTACCTTATTACCGCCTCCTAGTCTCCCCTATGTCATCTCTCACCTCCGTTCACGCCAGCCATTTTCTAACACATGTTTCTCCATTCTTTTGCTTTATTCTTCCCCTTTTCTCTTCCTTTACAGACCCCATCCCCATACCACTCCATTCCAGCCAAACTCTCATCTTTCAAGCCATCTCTCTCTCTTCTACCATGGTAAACAATATCGAGGGAGCTTCTTGACGTTGGGGAAGAAGTATAGGTGATTTCTACTTGAATGCGATTTGGGTAAGTGTTCTACACGTTGTCATATTGTGGGTTGATGCGTGAAAGTGATACAATCTTAGTTATTATTGATTTTGGGCGAGATTATGTTGAAATTTTGGGCTGATATTGAAGAAGCATTTCATATTTTGTTATTGATTTTTGGGCTTGATTTATATTAAAGTGTGGGTTGAGATTGAAAGGAGCTCAGATTGGGTTTTTGAATTTGAAGAGGCTGAGTTGAATTGAAGTGTTGGGTTGATTGAAGGTGAATTTCAATTTGTGTTTTGAATGTGGAGAGGTTGAGTTGAATTGAAGTGTTGGGATGATTGAACTGAATTGCAGGTTGTGTTGTTGAATTTACAAAAATTAATGTGTGGAGATGTAAGATTGAGATTGAAAGAAGAATACTGCTTGATTGTTCGGGTTAAGGTTGATTTGTTTAAAACTATCACAGGTTGTGAGGTTACCATAAGATGTCGCGGTTTAAGCAATCCGTAAGGAAGAACACTGGCTAATCCTCTTAGTTACTTAGGGGGAAAATCTAGTCCAAAAAGCAAAGGAACCTGCTTCTTAGCAACCTAGGTTCATCAATGCACAATGCGAAGAGTGGTACAACAAGTTTATGATTGAAGTTTCAGTGGCGGAAAATATTGATGAAGCATGCCACGTGAGGGTCAATTTAGACAAGTTTCATTGGGGAAAGTTGTTAACCCTCAAGGGTGCATATTACCCGGAGGTAGTCAAGCAATTCTATGCCAATCTCAGTGCAGAAGCTAGAAAACAACCACCCGTGCTCATCTCAAGAGTCAATGGGGAAGCGGTGGTTATAACAGAGGAGTTGATTTGTAGCCATTTAGAGCTACCAATGGGAGGCAATGTCCCATACTTTGACAAGCATGCCAAGTGTACAAGTGATGATCAATGGGATAAGCACGACGCATTGGTTTGGCTCGGGATGAGAACCACTTCCGATTTACAAATCAGCAGTTCTTTATGCATTGCAAATATCTTGATATCGCCCCAAGGTTGATAGCTTTCTTACTGGCACATAATGTAATGCCCAAGGCCAGTGACTCTGGATACCTCTGAAATGAAGGCTTGTACATCTTGGATAAAATGTTCTTTCATAATGACCAATTTCAGGGCATTGCTGTTGCCAAGATGATGATGACCTCCATATGGCAAGTGGTGCACCACAAAGTAGAAACAAAGCGATTTGTATTTCCAGTATTATTAAGCCAGCGGTTTAGGTATCTCAACGTGATCACAAGAGATGAAACAGTGGCTTATACTACTGAGGTGGATGTCATCATTGCCGAAAAGATGAGAGAGTTTGAATACTGAGAAAATGGTCCTAATTCGTTGATTAATCCACATCGGGAGAGGGAGAATCTGAAAGCCCCTGCTGCACAGCAACCAAGAGCCTATCCAGCTTCAGGGGATACTCAAATTCTGGCTCAGATGTAGGCAGACATCAGAAATCTTCGAGCGGAAGTAGGCAATCTTGCCTCTTCATAAGCCAGAATAGAAGAGATGTTGAGGGTTTTTATGGAGCAACAACAACCTCCTCAAGAACCATGATATCATATGTAGCACTCCATTCTCGCAAGACACGTGCCCGATATCTTGAGTGATATCCGATTTTGTGTCCCACGAGGGTGGCATACTAGAGCACTTAATAAGTCAAAACTCTGTATAAAATTTTTTTAAACCACAAACATAGTATGTGGAAATTGATAATCAAATAGGGCCCACTTTACTCCATAAACATCTTTCAAATCATCAGAATTTCGTTAATTACTAGGGGCAATTCGAGACACAAAACACTCACAATTATGAAGTCAATACAACATGATTACATTCGCATACACATTGTACAATAATTTCAGAATATACTCCTTAATACAGAATTTGTGGGAAATACAATTTAGCACGAAAATAAAGAAATACAACACAGACGTGAACTGATCCCGACCTCTATCTCTCGATTGTATGAAGTAGGTATACTCCCATTGCCTAACGGGGTATTCTTCTAATCCTGAAAAATATTTGCAAATTTTAGGTGAGTTTTGCGAACTCAGTAAGTGACCATCATCGATGGCTCACCCAGTCACATAA
>JANITX010000008.1:36521178-36536730 GCA_027564395.1 Erythroxylum ulei
GTCGCTTCCGCGGGCTCGAGCTCGGATATCACTACGATATCGGGAGCGGGTCGCAGCGGGAGCGGGGCGCTACATATCCTCCATCATTGTTCTTTTCATTTCTTCTTGGCATTTAGCTCTTCAGATATCTCATTCTCACTCTAAAATGTCTTGTTGTGTCTCTACTTTACACCCCAAACTTCTTCTTCTTTTATTATTATTTAAATAAAAGATAGTGAAAAAAACTTATACTAAAGAACTAGACTAATCGCCTCCCTAGCAACGACGTCAAAAACTTGATTGTGGTTTTTTATGTGTGTAAGTTTTAATTGGTTAACCTCGATAATCCACAAGTGCACAGGTCGTTAGCATAGTACCTAAGGTGTCGATCTCATAAGGAGAGATAATTTAATCCTAAAATGTAAGACCAAAACAAATCGCAGAAATTCAAATGTAACGAAAGTAAAACAAGAATGTAATTCAATCAAACAAATCAATTCAAGAATCAATCATGAAATATTAAAAAATTAACAGTTGCAACACACACTCAAGAATCAACCTAAGGAACTACCAATTGAGCGAAAGAGAATTTTACCTATCTTTAACGCTAACCTAATCAGTTATGAATTACTGGATTATTGGTTCTAGACGATCCTATTGTTGATTACTCTCTCTCAAGTTATAACCATTAACCCCAATTTATAAACCCTAATCATATTATGGAAGTTGTAATTTCTCAATTAACAACCTATCCAAAACCCTAATTAGATCTAAAGTTGTCTAATAAACTATCAAAAACTATTGCAAGATCTCTCTTGGCACAATTTACCGATTTGATTTAATTCTTGTCCAATTAAATCGCCTAAGTTTCGTTATCCTAATTTAATTATTTTTCACTCGATTCACCCTCTCAGTTTATCACCAAATTATGCAATCATAGATATTAAATCATAATAAATCCAGTAAAACATAAACAATCAAATTTCATTAAATCAAAGATAAAACATCGAAGGTGAGTTTAGAACATCATCAACATCCACAAATCCTATCATCAACTATCATTCCAATTCTATAAAATAATAAAATTGAAAAAAAAGGAAATACAAAATTGAACGGATGACAGGAGGCAATGGCATTAGGAAACTCCTAATCCGGGAAGTATGTTGAGTCGACTTTTTCTCCACTTCTCTCTTCCTTCTTCTCTTCCTTTATCTCTCGATAATTCACTCTAGGGTTTCTCTCAAAATTGGCTGATGCAAAAAGCTCCTTTTTTCTGTTCTTCTTGTTCTATTTATGTTCTTCTGTGTTTAGGGTTGAACTAGGGTTTTTTCGAGGTTCGAAAGGTCTAAACAATCTCTCAAAATGCGAAGTTTGGGAGTGGCTGCGCGTCTGCCCGACGCAGACCACGACCGTGACCTACATCTAAGCCTTCTATCACGATCGTGCACTATTAGGCCATGATCGTGGACAGTTATTTCAGCCCGAATGTCTTTCAAAACTCCTCCGTTTTTCGATATTAACCCTGAAACACTAGCAAACACATCAAGGTAGCTCAAAAACATAATATTTAAGCTCAAAAGCTTATACTAACCCATAAAACACTTAAAACACAAATAATTAACAAACTAACACAATTCTAACCTAAACACCTACTAAACGATTGAATTAACAATTAAATACATCTTAAACTAAGCCTTAAAACATGATGCAAATTACACTTATCATTGGCATACTATCTACTTCAGATTGCACAGCCTTAACTTTAGTATACACACCCTTATCTTTATTTTACACACTCTCAATTTTAATATGCAAACCTTTTACTTTAGTATGCACACCCTCGACTGCAAGCATACCACTTTCATCATTCTCATATGCTGCCATAATATTTTCTTCTTTTATCATCTACATTACTTTCATCATTCTCATATGCTGCCATAATATTGTCTTCTTTTATCATCTACATTACTAACTCTTAAAATAACCAATTCATCCTCTTTGTAATTATTGTACTTCTTCTTCATTATTTTTAGGAACCATATTACCATCACCATTGTCCAATTATCTACTTTTGATGTTTTTTTTGCATTATGCTTACCCTTAAAATAAAATTACGCACTGCCATATTTTAAAATAATTGAGATTAAATCATTTTTTCTTGAATCATCTTCAAGCCCAACCAATCCACCTTCTTCATGTTTATACGGGTGGTTGTAGGACACTTTCATACCAATTATACTTTATAATTCCCACAATACTAAACCAATATAATTTACCTAAGTCAATTCCTTGAGCTAAAATTTTACTACTAGTAACATATTGAAATGAATTATATCTATCAATTTATCCTATAGTAGAAAAGATTTCCTTTTCAATGGGGTTCTACATCTTGATATGATAAATTAAATGTCAATAAGATATTAAATTTGTCACATAGTAAAACAAATAAAAGAAAATATCATCTTAATGCACTCTAATATTGAACGAAAAGATATGTCAATATCATTTCAATCCAAAAGGCAACATATATTTTGGCCTTTTTTAATGATAAATGCATTCTATTATGCACTATAATATGCAATACTTAGCCTTTTTCAAGTAAGGATCAATATATATTGTAGCTGTTTTTTTTTTCTTTTTTCTTCCTTGAAATATATGCGATGATGCCCCTATATTCTTTCAAACACCATTATACTTTGTGACATTTAGACAACCAAATAATTTGTGTCATATAAAAGTATCCTGGCTATAAATAAAATTTAAGGGTAAACTTTATACATTCAAGTAAAGACTCAGTTGAAGTAGTCATCTTAAGCTAAGCAACTAAATTCTTGGGCTTGGTACAATGCCATGCTAGAGAATTGAGTTATATGGTAATCTTATGGTTTCTTAATTATATGTCCAAGGATCTAATTTAGGTTTTCATCTATATTACATACTCAAGGGATCAACAACAGAGGAGGATAACTTTCTTTACACAATGGAATGCTAGTGTAACAACTTACTAACGATCATCTGCAAGGGAAAATAACTTCCTTTATATAATAGAATGCTAATGTAATAGCATACTACATAGAGCCAAAGTAGATCTAGGATGAGCTAGCTAATTTGGATCCACTTCCATAATGTATTTGTGGTGTTTTGAAGCAAATGGATCATATAATGGAAGGAATATGCTTATACCACTTATGATGGGGCTCATGAAGGATAGAGCAAGTTAAAAGTCAATTATTGCTTCAAAATCCTTTACCCTGAATTAAAAAGTTTATTATTTGATTATGAGGATGGAGTCACCAAAGTAAATTTGATAGGAAATATTAATATAGTTGATTAAATGGTGCTAATTTAAAAAAATTAAGAGGACAAAAAGGAATAACAAGAAGTCTAAATCCAAAAAGGAGCATTGGAATGAAGATGTCCATGTTAAGGAGAATTGATTCAAATTGATAAGCTATATAAATTGGTAGTAATAAAATAAAGAAAAAAATCAAACTCATAAGGAAGTAGCAAAAAGCCATTACAAGTTATCCAACCAAAAGACCACAAAGATACCTACTTGGCTATAGGATTTTGTATCAAGTTCCATTATTCTTTCCAACAATTGCCAAGAGGATTCTCAGAAAGTTTTTAAAAGCCATTACAAGTTAAACTCAGGAAAAGCCAAAACGACCATAAAGACACCTACTTGGTTTTAGAATTTTGTATTAAGTGCCATTATTCTTCCCAACAATAGTCAAAAGGATTCTTAAGTTAAAAAATGAACTATTGGGATAAATGCCTGAGAGGTTTAAATCAAATTACACACCCAATATCATAGATCATAAATCCCTAAAAGTTATACAAAATTAGGAAAAAAAACTTACATTACTTCCCTCTCACTCCTCTATTGCAAATGAACATGCAAAACACGAAAGCTTAAGCTTTGCTTGGTTTAAAAAGCAAAACCTTTGCCTCTTATTCCTCTATTGCAGGCGACCTCCACTCTTAAGCTTTGCCTACTTCAAAGTGGAAAATTTTCCGTTCTTCTATGCTTGTGTAAATGTTTGCAAAACATAGAATGTTTTGTTACAAAACATTTGGTTAATTTACTTGTTATTAAACAATTTCATTTTAGTTGATGACCAAATAATTTGCTTCAAACCAAAATGCACTCAACTTGTTTCAACATAGCTGCATTTTGGAAAACAATAAAACAATGATATTCCTAGAAAAATGCAATCATTTAGCCTTAAAGCGAAAAATAATAATTATACATCAAAAAGTTACATGAACTTGACATATGGTTACTTGGCAGATCATACATCTCAAACTCCATTTGTTAATGAAATAAGGATCTAATGAGAAGCTTTTAACAATTTTTAAGATTAAATTAGCAAAGATGAAATTTTAAGGACCAATGTAGACCTACCATTAAAGTTAAGGGATCAATTTAGACTTTTTCGATTAAATTTTAAAGTCAAACTCTAGGTATAATTCATTATTAAAAATTTTTATTTTTTATCTTGACTAACTTGATTTATATATTTTTAAAAGTAATATGATATGCACAAATTATGTTTCATTCTTTTCTATGTTAATCTCATATATGTAAGTTACCAATTTATTAAATGTGAAAAAATCTTTCAAGTATATATATATATATACTAAATTATATGTTTTAAATAGACCATTTAATTAATATTAACATCTTTTAGTTTATCTCTCACCCACCCCATCAATTTAAAAATCTTAAAAAGAATCTAAATTTTAAAAAAGGTAAATAAATGAAATTGAAAGGCATTATATAAAGGTTTTACTTTATTTAGGAACAAAATTATAAAGCTAACCAAGTAGTTAATGCACTGAAGATGAAACTAGGAACATACATAAAAAAAAAGTAGATCATAATAAAAAGTATTGTTTCTTAGGGAATTTCTAGCACTGTGTCTATTGAATGGGGTTTAGACACATGGGGCAGCAAAGCTTTTTTACCCTAGGTTCTCGTCAACTTGGAGACTCCTCTCTCTATACTCCAAGATTGAATCATATAAATGCTACGTCTTATAGATTTCTTATACAGTAGGACATGTTCCTTTATCTATGTAATTAGTTCTTTCTTTAATTAGCCCAATGGTCTTTAAGTTCTTTTGAAACATCTACAATTCCTCTATTTCCACAGGTAGAAAATGGAAGAGCCAAAGGCAATTATTACCACTTCTTTATCACCATTTGAAATATCTCTATTATTAAGTAGCCAACTCAAGAATCTAGTATTGCTTTCCCCATCATATCAATTTGATATAGGTCAAGGATTGCTTTCCATAATTCAGATGAAATCTTATATCTAAAGAATACATGGTTAATGTTACTGATATTGAGGAAGTTCATCATGTCTAGGGAGGGAACTTTCCTTTTAATTAGAAGCCATATGCAAAATGAGACTTTATGTAGTAGAAAATTATTCAATACCACCCTCTACCATGTCATTATCTTTCCTTTCTCTCTAAAGAATTCTCTTGTATAGACATTAGTGTATTTGTTAAAAGGATGGCTTAGCCATAAGTACTCATTAATCTTATATTGATTCAAATTATAGCTAGGGAGGAGATCCTCTAACTCGTTGCACACATTATGCTAATGGTTGAAGTTAATCCACTCTTCTACTTTAGAGCTCAAAGAATATCTGCTATATAGAGAGGTTATAGTAGGAGTATTACAGAGGGGATCAACTTTAGTCTAGTTGTAAAAAAAAGTGATGCAAATTTTCCATTACCAATCTTGCGTTTATAGTAATTCCCCAACTCATTCCTAAGCTTTATCAACTGCGCTAGGAACCGTAAGAAAGTAATACTAATCCTTGTTTCCCATATGCTTTTACCTTTTAGAAAGTAAGAGTGCATCCACCTTAGCCACATCGAAATTTTAGTCTCTATAGTCTACTCCCTAAGAAAACTTTGTTATTGGTACAGATGCTAATGATGCCAAGTTCTTCTTTCATTAATGGCCTGCATACTTCCTTCCATCCCACCTTAGAGTAGAACTTCCCCTCTTTCCCCCTAGCCTATAAGAACCTTCTCATCATCTTTTTAATAGCATTGATTAGTCCTTTGGAAAAGAAAAACTGGGAGTACCAGTACATATGTAGTGAGTTTAAAATTGTTTTAATCAATTGTGCTCTCCCTGTGGCAAATAGTGACTAATTGCACCAACTTCTAAGCCTTCTTTGGATCTTCTTAATAAGAGTAAAGTAGTCTCTAAACCTTAGTTTTCTTGTAGCAATGGGTAGTCCCAAATATGTAAAAAGGGAAGGCTTTGTTTGGAAACCAATGATATTAAGTTTTGAAATGGTTTTCCTTCAAGCACAAACTTGTCCCACAAGATGCGTCAACCCCTTTACACGATAATCTCAATTAGCTCTGTTAAAGCAAGATTCAACATTATCCTGTGAACATCGACCAACCTACTTATTCTTGAACACTTCATAACCCTCATAGTGTTTCACTCTTACACCCTTGCAAGAAAACTATGAAAGAACTCAATAATTATGGCACAAAAGAACACGAGAAAGAGATACAACTAAAAAGCCAACCCTTATTACTTCCCTCAAAGTATATAAAGAATACTCTCTCAATCCCTAAGTGTCTCCCACACTCATCATATTTCAAGAGCAAGGCTTAAATGAGCTATTCATAGGCACCTCTAGATGACCAAGTTAGAATCCTAATAGAACTCTAATAGCTAAGATCATAATCTTATCCTTATCATATTATATCACACTAACCAATAGAATGACATCGCTATCTAATTAGGACTCTATCTAATGGGATTAAACTACATCACAATAATAATACAAAAGATTACATCTATCTAGGAATTATCTATCCATATCTACGAAGATCTCCTCTATCTTTAGATGATCCTTCCATATGATTTTTATCTCTTAGAGCTGATGTTCATCCACTATGATCTCATCTGCCACATCATCCAAGATCTCCTCATCTCTATCTGTTGCTGATGAGTCATCCAAGCCAATAGCACACTAGTCCATCTACTGCTTTCCCATCCCAACTCTATTAGTCATGGTTCATCCATTTAAGCACACACTAAGTTTTTAGTCCATCAAGAACCTAGCCTTAGCCAAGTCAGCTCGTACAAAGTTCGAAACTCTCCTAAAACTGACATTATGCTTGACTACTTACTAAATTACCTTGGAAATCTCACATATTCCCGTCATACATGTGATCTAGATAACCTTCCATCCATCTCAAGCCTTCTTTTGGTCTCACATCCGAATCTTGCATCTCGTCAAAGATTTCTGCCAATGTACACCAATACATGCCAACGGTTAACATTATCCCTTTTCGTCCTTTCCTCCTCGCAAGTCTTTGCTTTCTTCTGTTGTTTTGCGTGTCAAACACTAGTTAAGGATCGTCAATGCTTGCATGATTAGCTATTTCGACTTAGGGGTCTAACAAACCACCCTACCAGAAGAAATCGACTCCCTTGTTAAATAATTTGTAGACGCTCCTCCGAATGTGGTTTCCTCGAAGACTCCTTAGTTATTGGCACATTTCCTACGTACCATATCCCCTCTCCATCAAGCTTCTGCTTGCTTTTGTTCGAATGCTCCTTCATAAGGCCCATTGTGCCTAACATAGCAACATTACCGAGCTAGACTTCTTCTGCCAAGTTCTCTCCCTCTGCTTAATCCTTCACTACCATGGTATTTACTTGCTCCTCACCTACCTTCCATCTTGGGAATTCTCAAACAAAATATGGCCCTTCATAATTGAAATAAGCAATATCCCATTTTGATTGTTTCTTACCTTGGGAAGATTCACCCCTTCTCCTTACCTTTCTTTGAACCATTCTGTGTCCCACCATTCTTCTTTCTCTCGTAGCTGGTTTGAATCGATGGTGGCATTTCGATATCCACCAAGGCATCCGTAGCTGCTATCGTGTTTGGAAGGTCCTTCACATTTAGCCTTTGAAGCTCCATTTGTGCCCAACCTTACAAGCCGCTTATGAAGCTGAACTTCTTGTCCTCTTTCGACATGTTTTGCACATCCAACATCAAAAATATGAATTTCCTCATATACTCCCGCACCTAGTCATCTTGCTTCAACCTCTTTGAAGCTTCCCTTGAGGGCCATTAAGTGTTGTTAAGGAGGAACTGATCCATTAGCTCATTCTTTATCTTCTCCCAAGTGTCAATGAGAGTCTACTCTTATTGATGTCGTTGGAGGTTCTCGTTCTCTACCAGAACTTTGTATCCTCCAATAGGTATATTACCATGATCGATACCTCCTCTGAGCCAGCCACCTTTACCGTTGCAAAGTACTGCTCCATATCCCACAACAAATTTTCAAGCTCTTTGCACTTTGCTTGTCATAGAAAGCTTATGACACTTGCACCTTTACCAAAGTGCTTTATGCTCGTCTAACCTCCTGTGTTACAACGACATGCCTTAGGATCACCACCTCAAATTTAGACTCTTGTGCCTTCATCAACTCTTCTATTTAATACTGCAACTATTAGATTCACGCCTCTGACATCTCACATCGAGTGTTATGAGAAATGACCTCCTCTTCCTCCCCTTGATGATTCGACCCAATGAGTGCCTCCCTTCGGTTGACACGTTCTGTCAAATTGTTGCCTCCTACCATATCCAAATTTGGCTCTAATACCTGTTGTTACAAAGGTTTTCCTTCAAACACAAACTTTTCCCATAAGATGCACCAACCCCTTTGCACGACAATCTCACTTAGCTCCGTTAAAGCAAGATTCAGCCTTGTCCTATGAATGTCGACCAACCTACTCGTTCTTGAATGCCTCACAACCCTCGTAATGTTTCACTCTCACACCCTTACAAGAAAACTATGAAAGAACTAAACAATCATGGCAGCAAAAGAACTCAAGAAACAGATACAACTAAAAATCCAACCTTTATTACTTCCCTCAAAGTATACAAAGGAATACTCTCTCAATCTCTAAGTGTCTCTAATATGTGCTTAATTGATTATTTAATTATTTCATAACACTTAGCGATTAATGACATAAAATTGCTAAAGATACTCACATTGACTCATATGTGATTTTAGGGACAATTCTGAAGTAAAGAAGTTAAAGTGAATCCAAAGCACTATATTTGGGTCATTTTCTAAAAAATTACACTCACTTGTCTTCATGGAGTAAGAATGATAAATATCAGAGCAAGTAAAGACAGGAAAATTAAGATGATGAAGCAATATAGCTCACGACAACTGTGTATGGAAATTTCATGTTTTTCCATGCAATAATGTTAATTTAATGAAGTGAATTTAATGGAAAGCATCTTGGAATCATGGTGAAATAAAGATGGAAGCCAACAAATGGGACAATCCCATGCAACGTCAATTTTATGGGAAATAAGGGAGCAAAACAACATTCCAAGTTGTAGTGAAGAAAGCCAAAACGAACAACACCATTCAGCCTAAAATGTAGACGTTTGGTATGAGGGCTTGGTATACGCGTGGGTTAAAAGAAAATAAAAGGGTGGCATGGTTTTTAAGGAGGAAAATACCAAGGAGCATCAAAACGCAGCACGATGGATGTTTGGAGGACCTAAAAAATGCAGTGCAGTAGTCCACACCAAGTAGCAAAATGCACAGCCAAAAACAAACGTAGAGTAGCGACAAAAACAAGAGGGAGACGTGAATAAACATAAATAGTGAGATGGACCAACTATGTTTATTTGTCACATCACATAAACAGTAGTAAAGAGAGAAGAAAGTAGTAGCGTGGAATAGAGTGGAGGCCCTAGGTTTTCCTTCATTTTTTTTGCACCACCCAAGCATGAAGAAGATGGCTCACGCTTGGAGCATGAAAATGGAGATGGAAGGTTAGCTTTCCGATGCCGATTCAACGGGAATATCGACGCCAAGTTACAATTAAACTATTTTTATCATTTTAAGGTTGTAATTTCTTTTCAGATTGTTGAGTTATTGGTGTTAATTTGATTGGATTTTGGGATGAATGATCTTAATATGTTATTTTGATTTTTTCTATTTCAAACTTATTGCTAAAACATTGAATGTAATTCGTAATCATTACTTTTGTTATTTGTGAGTAGCATCTAATAATTCAATATCGTTAGGAACAACATAAATTAGGTTATATAACCCGAACGTGTGAGGTTACTGCTTATATTAATCATTTTTCACTTCGTAATGCGATTGCCAAATTAAACCTAGAGATTGTATCCTAGGTTATTCGGTAGTTGGGTTTAATTAATGATCATTTCTTGATTAAACAAAACTTAAGGGAAAATCGAGATTAGGAGAGCATTCTATTAGTCTTAGATCGATAATCTGAAGAGAGTTGTAAAGACGTTAGGATGATCAAATATGCTTGATCGTGTTTAGGCCGAGATTGAACCTAAAATTGAACCTTACATATATTCGACAGTTTAATCATTTTTGATTGCTTGTTTTAATTTGTTTTTAATACTTTACTTTTACTTTAATTTCTAAATTGCTTAAAATCCAAAACCCCTTTTTATATTTTCCTTGCATCAATTAACATTGGTTACAAAAATTAATCGAGCATTCCCTATAGATTCGATCCCGACTCACCCTAGCTACAAATTTTAGCTTCCAGAGTCAAGTAAATTTTGCAGCATACTCGACATGCGCTGTCTGTCTCCCATACTCATCATATTTCAATAGCAAGACTCAAATGAGTTATTTATAGGCACCTTTAGATGACTAAGTTAGAATCTTAATAAAACTCTACTAGCTAAGATCATAATCTTATCCTATCTTATCCTTATCAGCTTACATCACACTAACCAATAGAATGACATCCCCATCCAATTAAGACTCTATCTAATAGGATTAAACTACATCACAATGATAAGATAAAAGATTACATTTATTTAGGAATGATATATCCATATTCACGAAGATCTCCTCTACCTTCAGATGATCCTTTCACATGATCTTTATCTCTTAGAGCTGATTTTCATCCATTGTGATCTTATCTGCCACATTGTCTAAGATCTCCTCATCTCTATCTGTTGATGATGAGTCATCCAAGCTAATAGCACATTGATCCATCAAATGCTTTTCTATGCTAACTCCATTAGCCATGGTCCATCTATTTGAGCATACACTAAATCCGTATTCCATCAAGAACCCAACCTTAGCTAAGTCAGCTCGTACAAGGTCTGAAACTTTTTCAAAACTTACACCATGCTTGATGTACTAACTAATTTGCCTTGGAACTCTCGCATATTCCCATCATGCGTGTGATCCAACTAACCTTCCACTTGATGTCCATCTCAAGCCTTCTTTTGGCCTCATATTTAAATCTTGCATCTCATCGAAGATTTCCACCAATGTGTACCAATGTATGCCAACGCTTGACATTGCCTCTTTTCTTCCTTTCCTCCTTGTAAGTCTTTGCCTTGTTCTATTGTTCCATGTGTCAAACATTGGTTAAGGCTCACCAATGCCTGCACGATTATGCTATTACGACTTAAGGGTCTAACACTAAGCTATCCTTTAGTTAATTGTGTACTCGCTAAGATAAACATGACTCTTATTTCTGTTGATCTCTAATCCTGACATCTCTTTAAATACATTTAATAAAGCCATAACAAGACTAATCGAGGAGTTATGAGCTTTTAAAAATAGAATTAAATCATCTACAACAAAGAATAACATCAATCTAATTTTTATACATCTAGTATGGAATTTAAATTTGGGGATGGAAGAGATATTGCTTTTAATCAATCTTGTAAAGGCTTCCATTCAAGTCCCTAACTCCATAGAAAATATGGGATGGTTCATTATTAATTAAGTCCAAAAGAGCAATTTAGCCCCCAACGTGTACACTAAACTCTTAGTTGGACCCTAATGTTTCAGAGTGTTTAAAATGAACCATAACATTTGGAAAATATTCAAAATGAACCTTAACATTTGGAAAATGTTAAAAACAACCCCTGACTAGACAAGACAATTGATGGAATTAAGTCTCCATCAGTTAAATGTTGCATAGATTTTTTTAAATTTAATAAAGTCCTGCTCTCTTATCCTAAGTGTGAATTCAGCAAGTGTCACTGACAGGGATGCTATAAAGTTGAAATGGTATGCTATAAAGCTAAAATGGTATGCTACAAAGCCTGAACAAAGGAAGATTAATTACATCATATCAAATAAAATGTTAGAATTTTTCAAGCTAACATAATAGTCGCTAGAGGGCAGAATATATTCTGGGAAAACCCCAGATATAATCCAGCATGGGTGAAAAGTCTTATAGGGACTACCCTAAAATCAACAATGAATTCACAAATAAAAAGCTTGATGAATAACTATAAAGAACATTTCATACAATGGGATGTTAAAATGTTGAGTTTTGATTTTTATGAGCAATGAATCAGTCTTGATGCAACTCTTCAGTTCTACCTAACAGCACAAAAATTAGGCCCTTTAGCAACCTTATTCTTGAATGAGTACAATGTTTTTGAGACTTGCAATGATTCTAATTATACCGCAGACATATATATTACAAGGATCAAAGAACTTAAACATAAAGGAGTCTCAATGAATGGGATTAGGTTTTCTAAGCCTAATCTTCCTCTTATAAGAGCAAGATTGGACAAGTTGGCTATTTTTAGATTTCTTATTTGGCTTACAAAAGTTGATATCAGCAACAAATTTGATCAGAAAACTCAGGTGCTATGACCACACTATCTCGATCAAAGATAATACTTGACAAGAATGATTAACATTTATAGCTATGTGGAAAATTTTTCATTACTTTGTGTTATTATGCAGGCAACCTATCTTGATCAACTCAGCGAGTTTTGTCGATGGGGATGCTCCTAACCTATTGCATTCTACTTGGTTAGAACCACAGTCTTCGGTTAGGAAAGACCTAGATCTAGAATCGTTGAGTTTGCAACTTGTACGAGCCTAAAACAAAAGTGTCCTTTTTAAGCTCAAAACCTATATTGTTGAGTCTGGGACTTCTTGCATTTGCAAGAAGAGCTTACCAAACTAGGTATTCACATCTGTTGAAGAATGTGAAAGTAGCACCATAAGCACCTACAAATATGGAACCCATACACCATAAAACAAGTATCAAGAAAAGACCAAAACTTTAGCTCATTTAAACTTATCGAAACTATTAAAGATCAAATCTTTATCCTTTTCAATCCTAAAAGACGCCACATTTATGGCATTCTTGCAAGAATCTTCAAGAAAATAAACATTTAGGAGCAAAAAACCACCAATAATGGAATCATCATAACATTAAGAGATGACATAATATTTATGTAGGTCCCACTTTATCAAATTTTTTCCTAAAAAGTCTACGTCGATATTTAATTGACGAAGGCTTAACTCTGTCAATTGTTCAGTTCAATCATGACTGTTTTAAACATTTTGTAAATGTTATGGTTCATTTTGAATGTTCTAAAATGTTAGGATCTAACTTAGATTTAAGTGTAAACATTGAGAGCCAAATTGCTCTTTTGGTCATTAAGTAATGCACTCAAGAAGGTGGCAGAGACGTGTAACTTAAATTATGAGCTCATTGGAGGCCTTTTATTATGACATTACTTTTCCGTCAACGAATCACACGTGGTCGTGGTCTATTTATCAGTTCATTGATGGGATTGCTAAAACCAATAGCAAAGAAAGGAACTATGCGCAATTTCCTACAAATGATCGTACTATATCAATTTTACGTACAGGGTTCCAAGACCAAGCGTTAAAAGGTAGTTAAAGAACGGCTAACCAAAAGGTAAAAATGGACGATAATTAAAATTCTCTTTCGAAACCAACAGCTTCAGACCCCAACAATGAACGTTCAACCAAAAGAGTCCAATTTCGAGATCTAGATGACATCGAGATGGGAGAGACAGAGGTGGTTAAACCAACTTCATACAAAGATAAACTTATATCCTAATATGCGGGAGAAATCAACATTAATTTGTATGAGGCTCCTATTATTGATTTGACAGAGGAAGATGTCAAGATTATTGAGGAAGCCATTCCTTCCATTAATTTCTCTGACTAGATTAAGCATGTAATGGCCGACTCTATACAACAGACTGTAGTTGTGTGGTTGTTGGGAGGTTACTTAGGTTTTCAAAGTCTGCAAACATGAATCCAAGCCTTATGGCAACCAAAAGGGAGTTCTAAGGTGATAGAACTAGAAAACCACTACTTTTTGGTAAAGTTTCAATTGTACAACAATTACGTGCATGTCCTTGTGGATCGTCCTTGGATGGTTTAGGGTACCTATCTACTAGTTTGACCACGGAATCTTGCTTTTTCTACTGCGGATGTTATCTAAAAAGCCATTGTACCATAGGTTAGATTTCCTAGCATGCCTCTTCAGTATTATCATAAAAACGTGATTTGGGCGATTGACCAACTGATTAGGTGTGTGATTCGTATTAATTACAATACCTCCATGGGGATAGATATCACTAAGCCATTCATCTCTAAAATTAAAGTTGATGGTTGTACACAATCTGTAGAATATGAAGGGCTACCTAAAATTTGTTTTACTTGTGGTAAGTATGACCATATTTATGATGCATGTTCTACTAACATTATTCGACCAGAACTAGCAATGAAAATAACGAAGATTAATAGGGAGACCCAAGGAGAAGGAGATCTGAATCAGCCCGATGAGGCTTTCTTTGGCCCGTGGATGCACGCGTCGAATCGCATAAAGCAAAATTACAGGAGATATGACCCAGATTTTGGTATGAAAACATCTCTTCAAATACCATATGGAGTGAAAAGTTGGGGGCCAAAAGGAAAGGAGTATTTGGTTCGTGTTTCAATTCTTTAACTAAATTCGAAGATCCTACTTGTGGGGCGGAAAATATTGGAAATAGTGGTGATGATGTTAGTGCGGTAATAAATCGTGAGACAATTAAAAAGGAAGCCTAAAGGAGAGGTTCTGTTCACTTTAATAAGAAACTAGATAAGACCACTATTAGGAAAAGAAATAATCAGCGAAATACAAGTGGACCAAAGAGGAAAGCAAGCTATGGAAAAGGGAATAATAAAAGTGTTGGCTCGAAAAACAATGACATGCAATTGCCTGCCAAGGACACTTATAAGGCCCAATCAAAGTCTAAAAAGGGACAACTTTCCAAGCCACTAGTTATTCAATCACTAAGCCTGGAGGATACGCAACCTCTTGAGATTATTCATTAACCTACTAAACTGGACCCCAACAAGCATACATGTGATGAGGGTATGGGGATGGTGTTGGATCTCGATTCCGGAATCTAACTCTTCAGACAAACATAACACCTATACTCTTGCTTTGATACCACTAATGTTGGGCACCGTTTCTGGAACCCAACTCTTGCGAATACCATAACTATCATTTCTTCATTTTCTTGCGGAAATCATAAGACTCTCAATTTTATTTCCACATAGGGTTCTTTCCATGAACCCTTAATAGACATCATTCCACAAAGGTGGCGTGCCCACAATAAGTCAACATAAAAAACCAACTCATCCATTGAAACACGGGAGTCAAAAATAATAAACATACACAGTCGAAACTTCAATCTATCATTTC
>JANITX010000008.1:36773103-36787991 GCA_027564395.1 Erythroxylum ulei
AAACTATCACGAGAAGCAACCAACTCATGGAGCCAAACGGCAACGTTCCGTTCTGTCAGAATCCGGCAGAACCAGAGCTATTTTTTGGTAGGTATTTTTATTAAGTTTAATTATGTAAGTATTTATTTTTTAATAGTCAGTTAAAAGAGATTATTATTATTAAGTAAAATATTTATTTTAAACATTTATGTTGACGAAATATAAAATAAAAAAATCAGTTTGCGTTTTAATATTTCTCTACTGATTTAACATTCAATTTTCTTATATCTTAAATATTGTAAGAAAGAAAGAACAAAGATAAACAAAATTATTTTTTAATCAAAAATTATCATGGATTAAGGTATATTATTTACTTTAATAAAAATTATTAATATTTTGAAAACTATGGTTATGACCTCACAAGATCACCGTCTTATAAAAGCATACTTTACATGTTTTTTAATATAAAAATTGAGGAGTGCTAATAATAAAACAGTTAAGAATTAAGGCGGCTCCTGTTTTTTTTTTTTTTTATAAGTTTAACAGTCATATAATGACATTAGTCATTGAATGTTACTGCCGTTTTACTAAACTAAACCAGTCATCCAATTATTTATTTAATTATGTAAATGAGCCCATTTATATGATAACATTTATAGTTAGTATCATAAACATAATGGACATTAATAATAATAAAAGAATAAATATATTTGCAGTAAATTGAAACTTTAAATATTTGATTGATATAGTTTATAATTATATCTAGTAAAATTCTAAATTTAAATTATAATTTGCCCAATAATATACAATAACTTAATCCAAAATTATTTTAAATAAATAATAATCCAAAATTATTTTGTCACTAGTTTAAATGTATCAAAGATAGAATACCTACAATTAGAGTTGTTTAAAATTATATTGGGTAATATCAAATGTTAACCCAGCATTAAAGGATTATCAAACAAAATGTAAACATAAAACAATCATATATGATTGATGTTACTAATCAATTAGATTAATAAAGTTAATTTCTTTTTTTTCTTTATTTTGAAATTATATTGACTAAACATATCTAAATTAACCAACTTTTTTATTCCGTAAGTTAAGGCACAAAATTAAATAATTTGGATTTTAATAAATAATTAGTATTACATCTTAGGTCCAATTTCACATGTCCAGTATTCAATAATGAAACTCAATTCGATAAACTTCAATATCAAGCTATTGTTAATAATATATTTGCCAAAATTATTCTTTTTGTTTGATTTTTGATATAATTATTATTTATTATATGATTAAATTTTATATTTGCATCATAATTAAATGATATTTTTATATTAATTGTGGTTATTATTTATATATGAAAATAATATTAATAAAAATAAATAAATTGTTGTTATTTTAAATTTCTATTATTATAATTTTTGAGATATAGTTCATATAAAATTATAAATTATATAGTACAATATATTTAAGGACTATTTTGCAATTTTAAAAAATTAAAAAACTATTTTATAAATTTAAAAATTATCCAAAACGGTACCCGACATTAATACAGTACCATACCAGAATCAAATGCGATATTAGTACCAGTACAATATTCATAACATTGGCCGTAATAAGCTACAAATTTCAAATTTGGTGACTAAAAGGTTACTTTTAGCTTAGAAATTTCCCAACATCTTTAAAAAAATTAGACGATATTTACTTAATTTGTGCAATTGAATTTTAGTTTTATTTTGTCAATACTTAACCTTGTAATCAACAAGAGGAGTAGATGTTTACAACTTCCTTTTCTCAAGATGTTTTAGAGCAAAGCCCAATTTGTCCGGCCAGGGACCAATGATATAAAACCGTGCGATGAGATTGGAGAGGAAACTTGATCACTAAACCTTAAGAACGCAGATACATATCAAACAAACAAAACCCAGCGGTTTCCTGGTTTTCTGTAATTTCTTCGCAGGTTGTGTTTGGACTGGAATTGACATTATTAGTTCAAACCATTAGTGTTCGCTAAATGTTTGACCCTTTGTCGTGAAGCTTGCTTATGATGCTCTACGAGACCATTTAAAGCCGGAGCTTCCACTTTTGCGGTGCGGACCTACGAAACACTGGCTGAGTTTATAAGTCTTGACCGAGACAAAGATAGAGAAAGCCGTAGAGGATTATTCCACTAGGATTTTGCCGTATACGACATTTGCCATGTAGTTGATTTCAATCCTAAATACCACAAACATCATCCAAAAGAGGGCTATAAAATGTTATTAGACCATAACATTAGAGTAAGCAGTACAAGATTTAATTAGAAAAACAAGATGATGATATTTTGTTATCTATGTACTGAAGATCTTATAACTCACAAAATACTATTAACGCCCAAGCGACATATAATTCTTACAAGAACGTTACATTCAACCAAACTCTTCTTCTTCTTCTTTTTATGTATAGAAAACTTCTAAAATTGAGAAGATATAATTGTTCAAAAGACTGAATTAAATCTTAATAAATTTAAGAAAATAAATATTGATCTTATTAAAAAAAATAACTTATCAAACACAGTTTTTAAAATAAAAATTGAAATTTAATATTTCGAAGTGATTTGTTTGTCATTATTTTAGATCATCTTTGTTCTTGCATACTCTATAGATAAGCGATAGATTTATAAATTTTGTGACATAATTAATTAAAAACACCATTTATCTTACATATTTTAGGTTAATGATATTGAAGTTTTAATACTAAAGATAAAATCCTTATACACATATTAGGTTTGAGAAGAGTTCTCAAAGTCACTAAAGTTGTATGTCCATTATGTGAATTTGCTATAAATCCTTGTAAAAAATTTGGTGACAAAGTTTAAAACATATGTCAAATTTCATGTAGAAGACGAAATATAATGACATTTTAAGTTGACTAATGTTATAAACTTTAATGACAATATATAAGATAGATGCCAATACCATGATAGCACAATGCAAAACTTTATATATAATAGTGTTAAAAGGCTTAATACCTTGATAAAATTATTTAATTTAATTAACATATTAAAATCATAAATATCGACTACAATTGAAGGCATTTATTATAGTATGATACTAGTTATCATTAGAAGAAGATTATTGCATAATTTTTCTTGTCAATACATGATATCATAGAGATCATATATATCTTTAATTCAAGCTTTTGAGTATTTTATGCTGAATTTGAATTTAACATTATTATAATGTTTAAGATATGATAAGAAATAGTTTGTTGAGTAAAAATAATCGATCCAAGTTTATACAGAAAGTTTGTATATGTTGGATTAAAAAAAGACTTTTGCTTAACATAAGTGATAAGAATACAAAGTTAAATAGTCTGAGACTATCCTTTTATTCCATGTCCACTAAATATAATGAGAATCCTAAAATTGTGTACAAAGATATATGTATCTTTTTAATTGTGAATCATATAAAACTTATGAAACTTATTGGTTGAAAGGCAACTAAATCAACCTCTAGTATAAGAATAATTATGGTATTAAATTATTAAATTCTTCATACATGTCAAGCTGGATGTAATAATAATTCATAAAAGAACGAATACTTATATTCCATTAAATTTGCTAATGACTTTATATGATAGAATCATGCGTATTAAATGAAATATTGATTTAAAATTTTAAAAAATTCAAAATGTTTAAATTTGAGTATAAATTAAGTATTAAGAATGTTGAAGCACTTTGATGAGATTAATATGGTAAGATTTAAATTTTTTTGTCAAATTAAGCGTTAAGAATTTTGAACTACTTCGATGAAATCAATATCATAAGACTTAAAATTTGGGTTTATCTATAAGAAATAAGATTCTATAGTAAAAACCTCCACAACTAAATTTCATAATAATAGATTTTTTAAGGAAAAAAATAGGCCAAAAAAAGTACAATTTACCTTAAAATTCTGCAAATATCTAAGTTAACCCTTGTCATTATCTATGGTACAAATTCACCCCCTAACATTTATAAAATGGGTCAATTTTTTCCAAAAAGAGTAACTTTATTAGTTTCCCATTAATTGTGCTTGACGTCTCCATTATTTGAGAGCACATGGCCAGCTAGATCAACTAATGTGCTAACCTAGTAACTGGCACATCCTTTATCATTTTATTTTTTATTTTTTATTTTAAAAATTAAAAAAAACTATCAATAATCGGAATAAACTCAAAAAAACTGACATTCATACTTAGAAATTCCTGACCTCAATACTTATCATCGTTTTTCTCTCCCATTCTTTACAAAAACCTTTTTTTCTTTCTCTATCTTTGATATTTATTAACTAATTGACTATATTTTCAAACCAAAATGTTGCTTTCTTTGAGGGCTTGAAGCCAATTAAGCATTCGCCTTACCTATATAATTTTAAGCCACCAGAAACAAAAGACAAAAATAACATAAAAAGGAGAAAAGAAAAGCATAATGAGGACCAAAAGCAAGTTTATAGCTACTCACTTAACTTTAAAAGTAGGACTAATGGATTTATCATATTAGCTATGTATTAAAGAAACTATAGATTCCACTATAACTTCACCTGAGTTTCTCTCTAAGGAATAATCAGTTTAAGCTATAATCAAGTGGTAACATAATAAAGACTTTAAATGTTTGAATGTATACCCAAAGAAACATATAGAATGAAAAATAGAAAAAAAATCCCATGAGGAAAGAAGGAGAGTGGACTGAACCAAGATTCTGAAAGGTCTCATTTGATATCGAGTTTGAACCTTGAGATGGTGTTTGAAGCATCTATGATCTTTGGAAGAACTAAAACATACAAAGAAGTAACCCAAGACACACACGGATAAGGACTATCTTCTCCTTCTATTAATAGATCAATTTTTAGGTTACTTAACATATCCAATATCGAGAGAGAATCGATTAATGGAAAAGGTTGTTGTATTATTTTGACTTTTTTGGCACAATATCTCTCCCATATTGGGAAGAGTTGAAGTTGGGAGGAGTTTTTGAAGTTATAAAATAACTCCTCCCCTTCCCTTATCAAATCATCCCAAAATTTAATAAATACTCAAAAATTTGTATACATATCAAATTTAGTATTCTCTTCTTAATAAGAGCAAGCTATCTTAAGTGGTGCTTGGAGAAGTAGGCAAAATTGTCCGAACTCCGTTATCAATTTTCGGGTATGTTCTTTCCTTATCTATTTTATTTATTCCGCATTTATAGTATTTAATATTATTTGTCGTATATATTTGTAGTGTTGTGTTTAATTATTTGGGTGTATTTACTGTTCATGTGTGTACACGGGTTAGGTTGTGGTAAATACACCGTGCACATAATTTCTGTCTAGGAGGCCGAGTTTTAAGTGGGACCGTTTGTGACCCCTCTTCCCTTTCCTGGGATTTTATGGGGAATGGTAATACTATCTTAGGAGTCTGTTTGACGGTCTTTCCTGGGTATCACCGAATCGGTTCACTTCACTAGTTGTTTACCTTAGAGGAAAAAATTAGCCGATTTTTCGAACAAGTGGTATTAGGGCCGAAGGTTCATCATTGGCTTGTTTGTAATATTTGTAATATTGAATATTATTTGTAATGACGTCTATAAATTCACCAGCAACTGGGGACACAACAAATATGACACAAGCGGCATCGACTTCCTCGTCCACATGGCAGAGGATTCCAATGTCAAGTATGAAGTTGGCGGTAGAAATATTTGATGGTACTGGTCATTTTGGCATGTGGCAACGCGAGGTTCTAGATTCTCTTTTCCAACAGGGCCTTGACATTGTTATTGAAGAAGAGAAACCAGAATATATAGAAGATAAGGATTGGAGTATCATAAATCGATTGGCATGCGGAACAATTCGATCATGTTTGTCTAGAGAGCAGAAGTATGCTTTCAAGAACAAAACTTCTGCACACAAATTGTGGAAGGCATTGGAGGACAAATTTCTGAAAAAGAGTGGTCAAAATAAGCTCCTTATGAAGAAAAGGCTGTTCCGATTTGATTACCGACCAGGTACTACTATGAATGAACACATCACTATGTTTAATCAGTTAGTAGCAGACCTGTTGAATTTGGATGTGAAATTTGAGGATAAAGACTTGGCTTTGATGTTGTTATCATCCCTTCCGAATGAATTTGAACACTTAAAAACTACTTTACTTCATGGATTGCTTAAGGACTTGGTGGTCAGAAACAACTTGAGGTATATTCTGACAGTCAGAGTGCTATTCATTTAGCAAAGAATCAAGTCCTTCATGTAAAGACGAAGCACATTGATGTTCGCTATCACTTTGTACGGGAAATTCTAGAAAAAGAGGAGATACTTATTCAGAAGATTCGGACTACAGAGAATTCTGCAGATATGCTGACCAAGGTGGTTACAAGAGCCAAGTTTGAACATTATTTAGACTTGGTTAATATCCTGCACATATGAGTTGGCGCCTGATGGCGCAAATTAGAAGCACTACAAAGGCTGTTTTGTTTGATTGGGAGGATGAATGATGCTTGCATTTGGTGGGACCCGAAATTGTGCCAAGGTGAAGATTTGTTGTATTATTTTGAATTTTTTGGCACAATATCTCTCCCATATTAGGAAGAGATAAAGTTGGGAGGAGGTTTTGAAGTTATAAAATAACTCCTCTCCCTCCCTTATCAAATCATCCCAAAAATTTGATAAATACTCCAAATTTGTATACATATCAAATTTAGTATTCGCTTCTTAATAAGAGCAGGCTGCCTTAAATAGTGCTCGAAGAAGTAGGCAAAATTAGCCGAACTCCATTATCAATTTTCGAGTGTGTTCTTTCCTTATCTTTTTTATTTATTCCGCATTTATAGTATTCAATATTATTTGTCGGGTATATTTATAGTGTTGTGTTCAATTATTTGGGTGTATTTACTGTTCGTATGTGTACACGGGTTAGGTTGTGATAAATACACCGTGTACGTAATTTCTGTCTAAGAGGCCGGGTTTTAAGTGGGACTGTTTGTAACCTCTCCACTCTTTCCTGAGATTTTACGTGGAATGGTAATACTATCTTAGGAGTCCATTTGGCGGTTTTTTCTAAATATTACCGAATTGATTCACTTCACTAGTTATTTACCTTAGAAAGAAAAATTACTCGATTTTTCCAACGCCGTTTGTTGTTATTCATAGAGACAAACCATTAGATCGTCCTTTTCCATAACTATACTTGAAAGGAAATCTTGTTCCTTTTTACTATCACCTACGACTTGTATGCATACATGTGTGTGTATATATACACGATTTTATATGTATACCTAAAAGTTAAATTCACCATAATTTGGAATGCGCTTAATATTTAGGGTGAAAGTTATTTTAATATTAACAATATATATTAAATTACTAATTATTAATTTTAATATAATGAATATCTAATTATAAAATAAATCAATATACAAAATATTGATAATAATTAATTTAAAATATTAGCACACAGAATATATACAATATTGAAGTGATATATATGGTTTTATATATGTTAAAATATTCTTAATTCTTAGTAGAATTGATTTATCTTGAAATTTGTGTACAATTAGTATTATATCATGAATTTTTATTCATAAGAATCAAATCCAATGATTAATTATTATTAAATTTTAATAATTTTAAAAATGTTCACATTAAGTATCTACAATGCTAAAATTATATATTTAGTAATTTTAGATATTTAAATAAAAATTATCTAGATTTGATATATGTGAGAGTAAATTCACATAATTCAAAATATTCTTAATTTTAATGTAATATGATTTTAAAAATGCTTGTATGATACATTGTCGTGAAAGAAACTATTATTTAATACAAGTTAACATGTGTTATAAAAATTAAATTATGATGTTTATAATATTTTTACTTTATATGACGGTCCAATGAATATTTAAACATTAAACTTAAGTGATCACTAGGACAGGTCAAGGGTTCAAAACTCTACTCCATATGCAACTTGATTATACTATTCAGATACTGAATGCCTCCTATTTCTGGAAGGTGTGGATTTAACAACTTCTAGGTTTGCAGAACCAAGACTTCCTGATGAATACGAGCCACTATTCTCTCCTTTGCTTGACCAAAGCTTTGTGAGGATCTTCTTTGACTTGAGCAACCCTCTCATTTTGCTACTAATACCCTTATCTACACTAATTCTACCATCTGCACCGTTTCTCTCTGTATCACTCAATCTAAAGGATGCTATTTCCTTCTTTAAAGCCTTGAGCTCCTCTGCTGTGGCCACAGCATCCCAATCTTCCTCTTGGTTTGGAGTAACAGATATGGAGCTCCTCTGAGACCCATTATTGAGAGGACGGATGCCTTGAGGAAGGTCGCGAGTGTTGCTGCCTGATAAGGCAGACACCCTGAGCTGCTCAGAAATGACTACCTGTACAACTACCCGCAATGGGAGCCTTTCATTCTGTACTGCATGCAGACATGCATCCACTGATAGCTTCTTGCAGTCCATCAACTTGCATATTCTCTTCATCTCACTCTTGCTTATGCCTGGGTGTTCCTACACAATGGAACTCTATACGTAAGCAAACGCTACAGAATGTACGCATGTAATAACCCTTTTGGTCCCTCTTGCAATTCTACACCATAACCATCTACACTAGTAAGTTCTAGCAAGCTGTTGAAAAAGGGCAAAAAAAGAAGAAGAAGAAGAGGAAGCAAAACGGCTTGTTTTACTCCTTCATTTGTGCCATAAGAAAAAGAAAAATGTGAAATTTCACAATTTGGTTGAAACCTAGAGAAGATGGCGTATTCTTACCTTAAGATACATGTCAATTGCCCGGTAGATTGCGTCATGAGCAGGACGGGGCATTCCAGCCACCATGTCAGCCAGCTCTACAAACTTCAACAAGGGTAGATTGGGATCCTTTGCAATTTCAGCAAGATAACCATCTATGAGTTTTCCCACCATGAGTTTTGAAGCATCTGATAGAATTCCTGGTTTTATTGCTTCCTGAATCTGGTGGCCTTCTTCTGATGAATCAATTGCATGATTTTGGTCTCGCATCAGAAACGCTTCAACTATTTTCTTTACTGTATCAACATCATAAATCACATTTTCCTCTTGACCAGCTTGTAACAGAAGGTCATGAACCGAAGCCTCTTCCAATTGCTGGCCTATTCTCCTTATTAACTGTCCCTTCATCACATCTCCTGACTTTACAAACGTGGCTGCTTTCAATAACTTCAGCAAAAAGTTGCAAGAAACAGTACCTCTCTCACCAGGCAATAGCCCCATGATTGTATCAACTATTGATCGATATTTTACTAACTCTTCAGACTGAATCATGCTTTTACTAAGACCAGGCAACCTTCTATAAGCATAAACTTTCAAAGCTTCTCCAATAACCGCATTACAGAGTATATTTTTGGTTCTAATTGTCGCAATAACACGCTTATATAACTCAATTTCAAGTTCACACAAATCCTCAACCCACCAGTCCTTGGGGATTCGTGTACCATTCAAAGTTGGATCATTACCATTTTCTTCGGGAAGCTTTTTGCGGTTGTAAGCAAAGGACCAGTCAACTTTGGAAATATCAATGCAGGCCTTGGTAGCTATAGCTTCAATACAGTGGCCTGTTAACTTCAGTTCCTCAGATAAAGGCAATAATGACTTTGTTGTCTTAAGAAAAATGATCGAGTCTTTCCAACTGCAGAAAATGCTTGAGTTCAGGAATACATCAATCTTGCAAGCGAGGTTCCCCTTCTCAATCATCTCATGCATTTCGAGGTACTCAGCAGCACATCTTACCGCGACAACGTTGTAAGCATTGAGGGTAACTGTCATGGCATAACAAAATTTGGCACATGTCTCAAAGGCAGCAGGCCCACCAGGAATGTCAGAAATGTCAAGTTCATCACGGTTTCCTGCATTAGTAGTAGTAGTGACCATCTTCTGCAGGCGAATACTTTTTGACAGAAGAGGAAACTGCAGAATAGGTTCGACTTGTGTTAATATTCACTTTTACCGACACAAGTGCTACAAGGACGTCTTATTTACTCAAAAGGGATCAGACCAACTAACCTGAAATCAAGCCAAAATCTACCCATTTCAGACCAAAACACTAGTTTTGGTTCAATTTTCAAGAACTTGTAACAGACTAATCCGACCTGATGTCTTTCATATAAGGTTTCAACTAGTGTTAGATGTCGCATTAACTTCTATTTCATGAATTGCATTGATGAGAAAGATATCAAACAATGATCTACATCATTTAGGAGTTGGGCTGCAGAACTAAAGAGAGGGAGCTGTTCTTTCTCTTAGTTGGATGGTGCTTGTTGCCCTACTCTTTCAAACGTTTAAGGGACTACTTAAAGGTTGGTTCCTTGGTAATATAATCGTCCATATGGAAAGGAGACAGGTCTGTCTACTTTACCCTGTCCCTATCCTGTCTCATGAATCTCAGCCATTTATTTATGCGGGATCCACACGAGACCCATATAAATAGATAGCTAAGATTTATAGAATAAGATAGGGACAGAATAAAATGGACAGAGGATCCTGGCTCTATGGAAAGAAATGAGACCAGCTCCCTCTTCTTTTAATAATTTGTCTAGATTTATTTATGAATCAGGTTTAAAGGTATTAAATGTCTTGGCATGTAGCATCCTTGGGCTGAATGCCAATAATATTTCACAATCATTCAAAATTTTCTAAGGGCTTTAAGCACTAAGCTGAAAACTGATTCGGCCTGTCTTGGGTTCACTAGAGTCTAAACTCTGTGAAAACATGATTGAATTCGGCGTCAAACCTGATCCAGTCCAATCCATGTTCACCAGCCAAGTTGCTCTGATCTAAAGCCTACCAATGGTTTGGATTGACATCATGAATGGAACAACTATTCCCCATTTTGCTTTGCATTATCTGCTTGCACTCTAATGGACCAAAACAGATTCTACTGATCAAGGACATTCAATCTCAATACTGAGCTCCCAGAAACGGTGGCATAAATGGCAACATGTGGAGCATCAATATTGCATTATAGCAGAGACAATACACCGATTCATTTGAGATCATACAGACTAGCTGATATTAAAGATACAACCCTCAGAAGGCTAATAAATAAAATGGCATGCAAAAAGGAAAAAAGAAAAAAAAAACTGTCTTCTCCATATTGTTAAGCAGTTGGTATATTGATAGATTATTGTACCTTGTGTAAGTAAAACTTCACATCCCCTATATTAACAATAATATCAGTTGCCAATTCACTGGCCACATACCTGCAGAAGAAAATTGTGGTCATTCAGATGTCGGAAAGACAATATTTACAAACTAGTACGTTTGCTATTAGCCAATATATAAAGCAGTAATCTATATCAAGTTTGAGCACAGCAGGCTGGACATATGAAGTTTGCAGTATTGCTAATGTGAGAGTATAATGGAGGAAATTCCAACGAGGAATATACAACGGTATCCATTAATCCTAGCTTATGCTTGTGAGTAGCTCTATCGGGAATTAAATAGTAAACTTCTTCACCCAAATAAAAGTCACCCACAAAGTAAAAGCATCTAAAAATAAACTCCAGATAGAACTGTCAAGTGTTCCAAAAGTGGATCTCTTCATTTCATTTGCAGAATGATAGACCAAAAAGAGACTCAATTTTGAACTAGATTGTACCCAACACTTGCCTAATAATTGTTTGGTGAATCATTCACCAATTGAAGTAACAAAACTGACAACCTTCACAACCATAAACTTTTCAGTGATGTTAACATAAATGATACTAAAAGCCATGACAGGCAATATAAAATCCCTGATTTAAGTTAACAATTAAAAGTAAAATGATCCTTACTATCCAATTAAAGTAAAACGATCCTGATTGTCTCTTTGGCCAGAAACCGTCCTAAATCAACCCAATTGAGAGAGTTGTGCAATTTTTCAATGAAAAGAGAACCAATAAAGAAAAGAAATCACCGGCAAGAGGATTCTCTGCCGGCAACGTAGCATGCATCAATCAAGACAGTAACAGGAGAATTACCAAATAGAACTTCAGCCAAGAAGATAGAGCATACAAGAACCATAAGCATTCAGAAGGCATAAAAGGACCATAAGGCTTCAGAAGAACTCACCTAGCACGGTTTCCATCGGTCTGGAAAGTGTCTGGCTTTGATCCAAGTTTCATAAACTTCATTTTACCAACCGATACAGCTTTTCCTATGCTACCTCAAAACTGACCTTCTCGCTACTCAGCTGAGAAATGCTAAATTAAAATACCTTTTGGCTTAAGCTCCAGAAAACACGTTCCCAATGAAGCATAGAGGAAGAATTCCTGAAGTGGAAAGGAATACCCCAGGGTGTGGGGACCAAACTTCCGAAGTCTATAATAGAGACTACGACATCCAATGAAGTCAGGAAAGATTAAAGAGCGTTTGAACAATATATAGCACGCAAATCAAGTAGTCCTGACTAAGAAAGAGATAGGGAGACAGAGAGACTGTGCGTGCGTTTGTCTAAGTTTGTGTTTTAAAGGGATAATTGAGGAGATGGGATTGATTTAGCGAAAGGATATCTTAAAGAACAAGAAAGCCAAAGAAGTGGCTGTTGCCTAAGTCGGCGGCAAAGCCCAAGGAGCCCGGGCACAATGAATCACCCCAGGAGACATAGCCAGCAGATGCTTTACAGTAAACAATTCACTGATTACAGACACTCGACAAGCATAAATCCGATTCCACCTCACTTCTTCACTATTTCTTTGTCTTTTCCACTCTGAATTCTCTTTTTAGGCTGTCTTTATTTAAAGACCATTATCAATCAGTGAACTGCAGCCTGACTACACGTTCAAGTTCCAAACTTGACGTACTAAAAACAATACATGCCCATTATCGAAGTTTGGAAAACCTGCAACCGAAAACAGCATCTTGGTATCAGTTGAAGATACCACCAATAACGGAGACAACAAGCATCTTTCTCTATTTTTTTTTTTTTCTCAAAAAGGCCGAGTATGGGAGTAAATGTGACAGACGAAGATGTTAGTAATGAACAACAATCAAACATAAACTATCAACAACAACAAAAATTACAATAAAACTGAAACTGAAATCTGAGAAATCTACCAGAATATATTGCAATATGTCTATTAAAATAATCATAAGAACCCACTTCATATCGGAGAAATGCAACTATCCAACCAACTTGGAAACCAAAAGACAAGTCCCAAAAGCCACTCTCCGTGTAAACCCCAACAGAACCCAAGACTACTAGTGTATCCAAATCAATACAGTCATGCACAATACCACCTCATTGTTGGAACCGATGAAGATAAAACATGAAGCCATTTTCAACCACGAGTAACATCAACTAAAAACCAAAACTTTAAAGCATAAATCCTAAAAGAAATAGAAAAGAAAAGTAAAGCTCATCAATGAACAAGAAGGAGATTTCAAAATGCTAAATCAACAAGACTCACACAGCAAAGCTAAGCATGAGCCTGGAGAGCCATCCCGTTAACCAAGACAAAAAGGCTAAAGAGACCAACCACCCAGAAAGTGTCCCAAACGAACAGAGCTGTTACCTAGTTAAGGAATCCCGAAGAAACAATGAAAAAGAGACACCTTCAGAAACTTTTATTACGCTTGAGCTTAAAGAGTTCAACAAATGCTTTATCAAACTTATTGAGTGGACCAGCATTAACATTGTATAGTTGAAGTAACGAAAGAGATTAAAGGAGTTTCTTTACATTTCTTTGTGTTCGCTTTAACTTTTTACAGGAAAGTTGGAGATATTGATTCAGTGTTTTGAAGGCAATAAGATGCACTCATGACTTGCCACTTTGCTCAGTCATGCACGCCAAAACTGACACACAGCTTTCTTGTTCGTTGTTGCCACACCCTTAATAAATGTCTCTCCTTTCACTTGCTTCCCCATTAGCACATTACTCGACTGCTCGTAACTACCCAAAAGTAAATGAACTAGGACCATAAACTCAAAAAAAATCACGCAAAACAAAAGGGAAAAAGATTCCATCTTGCGAAGTGCCCATGAACTACGAACTCGATCGTGACATGTTATTCATCAAATGATTGCAAAAAATGAATGTCAAGATGTGTGCTTATCTTAATATATTTCCACATTTTGCTTACTGCGTTGTCCATGTTTTCTCAAACCTGAAAACACGTTTCGGGATGGGCACTAATTAAATCTTCGAATTTTAAGCAATAATTTACAAATTACAAGATCAAGTATTTCATAGTAGATAGGCACACCAATTAAATATTTCGCACTAGACAAACCTTATATGATAGACTTAATTGAAAGAGTGTAAGTAAAAGAATTCAAACACAGAATTTTTTAACCTCATTTATTTCATTAGTCTTCAAACCGCCTGTTTAAATCATTTATTTGGTTGTTTTATTATCTTTATATTATATTAAATTTTTAGTTTTCTTAATTTTAATTTAAAAATAAAAATTAATAAACGTCCAACAGAAAATAGTACTTTGAATATTCTTCTCATTAAATAAATATTAATTATCATATTTTTAATAAAGTAAATAATAAAGACTAAGATAATAAAGAAGATATTATATTTATTGACTTTGTAAAGATTTAACACTGGAAGATATCATAAATATGTCAAAGTCAAATTGTAATATGCTCAATTACCTATTATATGTTTAAGATTGACATGAATTTTAAGACATTTATCTATTTTTTAACAGCGCAAAATAATATATATAATTGAGAACAAAATAATTATCATTTACATTTAAAAAATATAGTTATAATACATGAAAATTGGTTCTGCCGGATTTTGGCGGAACGGAACGTTGCCGTTTGGCTCCATGATTTGGTTGCTTCTAGTGGTGATTCCGACACAGATGTACCTGCAAAACAAAGAAGGCACGTCGGGGGTTGTGTCCCGATTAGCCCCTCCGACGCT
>JANITX010000008.1:36872085-36892230 GCA_027564395.1 Erythroxylum ulei
ATTGTTATTTTTATTGTTGTTGTTGTTGTTGTTATGTACTCTCTGAAGTTTTTGATCTTGTCCTCCTTATTTTTGCATATGTTGTTTCCTATGAAAAATGACAATAAACAATAAAAAATTGACCAAAATTTCAAAATTAATTCATCAACCTGAATTAGCACTTGTAACCTTTGACGAACAATAACTCGTCTTATCACTGGTGGTTTAGAAGCCTCACCCTATAACATTCTATATTCACAAACTGGTCTCTTTCTTTTATTTGGTTTTGATATTAGTGGTTGACTTGATTCTATAACGGTAGAACTTGCTTCGACATCACATGTAAGCTACATATAGAAAAACATTATCAACATATACAATTAAGACAAATAAATAATGATGAAATTATTGTATTAACTTATAGTTAAACTGACAAGGACATCAATTAAGCTTATTGTGATAATACTTTTATTGGACATTTTCTTTTTGTTATGTCCTTGTTTGAAACATGTTTTACAAGTCAATTTCATCCCCTTCCTTGACAACTTATTGTCTGTGGTAGAATTCTCCCAATTCTCCTTTCTTCTAATTTTTTTGGCCTATTTGACATTTTTTTGAAATGGTGGTGGTAATGGTGGCTCATGTTTAGTTTTCTGCCAAAATACTTATCCTTCATAAACAAAAGTGATACATATTTTTCAGGTACTTCATTATTATACTCGATGGTAGTAATAGCATATAAATATAGAATTTCATAAACATTCAAACTTCTGCAATTACATGTCTTATATCTTAAGTTCATGACATGCTTAATTTGTATTTCTCCAAACCCACTAGCACCACTAGTCTGAAGTTCACAATCAATATTGAACGCATTGTTAATTCTCAATTTGTTTTTGATTCTCAGATCAGTCTCATCTACCATTTACTTGCCATGTTTCTATTCTTACTCAATCTCTTCATCGCAAGCACTATAATTCCCTCAAGCACTATGATAATGCTATTTGTTCGAGCTTCAATAATAATTCCATTAAATACTTTATAAAGATTATTATCCACAATATCACACTTCAATGATGTGTTGAAATGCACTCTTAATCATTTTTCTTTTGGAAATTTTAGCAAATTTCTATTAGCATCCTTTGACTCCTCATCTAACTCCTTTAAGTACAAAAGTTTGGTTCACATAGTCTTTAAAATTTGATTCCTTTGTAATCGTTCTTTCTCCAATTAACAAACATATGTCTTAGACAAAACCTTACTTCAGCCTTTGGGAGTTTCTACCAAGTGCATCCACAAGATATTGTATAACATTCAATTAACAAAAATTAGTAAATAACTAATACGAACAAATTTATATTATAAAAGTAAATAAAGTTTAGATTAAACCTTTCGTTGATATGAAATTACTACCCATCCTTCTCCATCTTTTAGAACCAAATCTTTCTTAAATAACTCTAAAAACAATTGCAAGTGTCAAAATTTTCAGTGTGTTCCACAACCCACGCACAGGAAACATTTAATTGTTTCATCTCTTCCTACTACTGCCAATATCTCACCTTTTATAATGCCTTTCAAAAAGTAAACATCTAGTCATATCATCCTTCTACGACCATTTAGGAATTCTTTTTTGCAACATTTGAAACATACATACATTCTATCAAATAATGGTTGCTAATTATCTCAAAGTGATAGTCTTTCAACGACTAATAGGATTTGACTTTTAAAGTTCTTCCCTATAATTCCATAGCTTGCTTTATTTTACTATAACACCTCCTTGCTTTTCCTTTATCACCAACTTTCGAGCCCTATAACAATCACTGTAGCCAACATTAACTCTCAAATCTTTCTTCACAAACTTTCTCAAGTCTATTAGTTTCAATGCACTAAGTCCTAGGAGATTATTAAAGTAATTCTTAACAAGCCATTTTGAATCCACACTTTTGTTATGGAAAAAATGATTGCATATGTGCTTCTACTCAAAAGCTCTTACCTACATATATAAATATGAGTAGTTACTCCATAATATAAATGATGCCTAAATTGAAAATAGACATAAAATTCATATTACTTGAAAACTATTTAAATCTTTCACTGGGTTAGCTAAAATGTACCAATTGCAGTACTTACTCACACATTTAGCTCTCACAAAATATTTGGTGTTCTTTGTAAATTTAAACTCCCTATTTTTTTTAATTAAAAACAAGCTTGTGAAATGCTTCCTTGAATTGGTTAGAATCCTCAAACAATAAGTCATACTCAATGTCAATCTTTTTCTTATAAGGTTTGAATATATGAAGTTCTGATCTATGTCTTAACCCCTTATCCACATCAAAGCCATGTTCTTCTTCAGAACTACAAGTGTCATCTGAATCAAAGTAATATGTCATATTTTCATTTTAAGCATCATTCCCATCATTGTCATCATCATCATCATTTGCAATTTGTCTATATCTTTCCTTTTATCTATTATCTATTATATGTTGCAGACATTGTCTCTTAATTCTATTTCTTTAATTTCCCTTTAAATGAAATTATTAAATCCCTAGACAATTTAAACTCTTCACCATCTAAACTCGAATAAAAAACTCCTCTCTAATCTTTACATCAACATAATACATCCTCTCTTATATCAACATAATACATCCTCTTCTTCCTCACCTCCATCAACTTCACCGTTATTTACATCTACATCTTCTTGTTTAACAAACATAACATCATTTGAAACTTTTTTCTGAACATCAACAACACCATCCACATTTCTTCTAAATGTGACAAATTGGATCCATAATTAACACAGATCTCTATAACCTAATATTCTATAATAAGCTTACATATTTCCATCACACAAGCATCACTCTTTCTCACCTCCATCAACCCAACTTTTAGACTATCACCTAGCATTTTATACAAAAACTTGTTTTCTTTCAATCCTTTAACAACTTCTTCAAGCATTTTCTCAAGGTCCCATTAACAAAATATATCGACTTCAATGCCCCAACTTTCAATATTTCCACCCATATATTCAACATCTTCTCCATGTCTAAAATTCTCACCATAAAACATAGTTAATTTGTCATCCTAACCATCCATCTCCATTTACCTACATACAAAAATCAATGTTACGTTAAGCATAAAGGCATTTAATACAAGACAACACTTCATTGTTGAGGCATAAGAGAGGCACTTCATTAAATACAAAACAAGCACTACAATTAAATCTCCTAATCTTTCCATCTGATTTTGGTATAAGACATGGCGTATAAATTTTCAGAAGGATAAAGTATACTAATTATTTGGAACAAGCCACATACTGGTTGGATAATGATGTAATTGTTGAAGTGAGCTGTATACCTAACTAAGGAAAGAGTATATATAGCATATCCAAGAGATTCTAACGATCGTAAAAATTATATTGTTGCCTTGTATAGTTACAGATATTCTTTGAGCTCCTAATTTTGCTCTTCTGACAACGTGTATAAATATAATACTTGTAATGAAATAAAGAATGAAAAACCCTATTCTGACAAACTTTTCCGACGATATATAATTTCCGTTGGTAATTTGCAACAGTTTCTTAACCGTTGCCAATTTTCTGTCGATAATTCATTGATTTCTTGTAGTGCTCGAACAATATCATCCAGTCAAAGTTGTGTCAAATTTTCTGTCGGTAATTTATTGATTTCTTGTAGTGCTCGAACAATATCATTCCAATCAAAGTGGTTTCAAAATCAACATACATGGGCACTTGATTTTTGCTTTTATGACAAACTGGTGATATAGGCTTGTAGTGGTGAGAAGTAGGTGGGTCTGGGACATTATTCCAATTGTAAGCCTTTCGCAACTTGGGTGTTTGTATGCCTAATTTAGTATCGGTTTCTTTTGTTAGGTACTATAGGGCAGTTCAGAACTAACATTATTGATTTTTGTAGGTGCAGACTGGATTAGAAAATCGTGATTATAACCAGTAGTACAGACATCAATACACATCCACTTACCCTTTCTTAAATTGTTTATAAATAAAAAAGAAATTTTATTAGCACGTTTCGTTACCATCACCAATGCCAGTGTTATGACCAATACATATACTTCGAAACCTACATTTCCTTAATTCAAATTTTAACTCTTACGTTTGCAGTAGAAACATGATGGTCCAATCAATCAAACCAATAGTTTTGTGTAGTGCAAATTTTATTCTAAGTTGTCATGATGTACCCTTGATGTAGAATCAGACTGATGCAGGTCTGTTGGGTTATCTTCAAGTCGGTAGACTTGTGCGCCCGTTGCGTTATCTTTATATAGGTACAGTTAAGAGTTCATTACAAGACTGAATAGGGTCAGATGAAATCATTTTTGATTAGCTGTTATCTTCATGTTTGAACTTTGAACTTGACCTTATCCATTTGGTATCATGAATTTCCCAAGAAGCCTGAGACCAACAAGCGTGAAATCTCCAAACACGAGTCGTAACACTACAAAGGAACCTGACCCTATCAGCCTTGTATGAGCTGTACAAGGCAAACCTCGAAATTGTGGTGTGGGCATATATTTGCCACAATACAATTCAATCCTTAATCATATACTGTTCAGAATCAGGGTGTGTTCATAATATCGTTGTTTCATTACGTTCAATTGCGTTAACCACCTTAGTATGTATGTGAAAGTAAGGAAACAACGGAATAACTCTGTATTGAAAAGGATTCACGACAACAGACCTATTCATTACCCAACGCGTCATAATTGCATCAACAATTACAATATTTCAGTTAAAATTTCGGTAACGTGTTGGGTTTTAAAAAGTCTAACATTGTACAGCTTTACGTTCAAATGTTAAAGAAGATATTTTTGATAGATCTAAAAAAGAAAAAAATTGAAAATGATTTAAAGAAAAAGATATCAAAATACATAAACAACTAATTGCATAAATAAAAGTAAAAGTAAAGGTAAAAATCAATATTAAAATTAAAAATTAAAATAAATATTATGGTAAGTAAATGGATAAACAGACAAAAAAGAAAAAAAGTAAATAAATAAAACAAACACATAATTAAAAAAAAGGCATATACTACTAATAAATTTATTCAAGGTACTTACAAGACATAAAAAATAAAGAAAAAGAAAAGGGAAGGAAAATTTTCAGAAGACATATACTAATAACACCATAATTCTTAATATAACTAGATTTATGTCAATTTTTAGTTGTATCATCAATTTAATATGTAGTATCACAATCAGATACTTTAAATTTATACGCAATTTTAAAGTTAATTTTTTAAACGTTGATTGAAGATACAATTTTCACATCAACTTTCCGTAAACTGTCTAAATAAACTTCCATGTTATAACTTTCATATCCTATTCAAAGTATAATAAGTATTGTTTAGTAATATTAAAGTGTAAAATAATATCATAAATAAAAACGAATTTTTTAAAATTTTGACAAAAAAGCAATTTCAATTCAACTATTTAGGAGTGCTTCAAAATGAGTTGAAAAGGCCGTGAAAACCTTATAGCCCTATTTGGTTGCCATGGAATCTTGACCGGAAAAGTAATGTTTTTTCTTAAATTTTAAATTATTGCGTTTGGTTCATTTTTTTTAGCAGTTAAGAAAGTAAAAATTTTCTAATTTAGGAAAAATAGTAGCACTTTTCCAGGATTCTAAATACCAACACCTCCCTTGGTATTTAGATTACTTTTCTCATAAATTTAATCTAAAAAATTAAACTGACCAATTTAACCCTTCTTTTTTTACTAACTCTTAAACACCTCTTTTATTAAAATACTACTTCTCTTCTAATATCCTTATCCTACCGCAACTCTTTTTTAAAAACACACAGAAGTTCTTCTTCTTCTTCTTTGGTACGACTTTTGCTTGATTTTGTCCTCTTCAAATATTCATCTTCTTCTTTTAAAAAACAGCCCTACCTCTTCAACGCCGACTAGCTATTATTTGGAAACAGCAGAGACGAAATCCAAACTTTTGAAGAATACCTCCACCGTTCAAAAGAGGACCGTTGACGATTTTGTTCGTGCCACGGCGGTTGTAGGAGTCGAGCTCTCTCTTGCCAGGTTTAGGCTTCATATCCATTCCCTGCTTCTTCCTATCTTTTTTCGTATCCATTCAAGTTTTATAATTCAACGCTCCAACAATTTGAATTTGGGAATGTCGCTGCTAATGGGTCAAGGACTGGTTCTAGGGATTCGTATGCCTATAGATGCACTAAAAAAACTAAAAGCAATCAAAGATGAGAAATATTGACGAAGCAATCAAAGTAAATATTAAATACTTACACAACAATTCTGGCCTTTTGTGATGTGGGTTTTGGTTGATTTGTTGTATCGCCTTTTATTTGGTCGATTGTTGTGCGCCTTAAGAAGTTGGATGCTATTTGATTACTGGCAAACTTGGAAGGCAGAATCCTGGGTGATGGATTGAAGATAGTCAAGGGAAAAATGCTTGAATGAAATTATTGTCTTTGTCCGATGGGCTGGGTTTAGTTCCTTAGTTTCATTTGTTACATTATGTTTGGAATGAGTGTGGAGATACTCAATTATGGAAGATAAGGTTGTAGTTTTAGTTTCATCCCGAGATTTGGTAGGTGTATGAATACTTATATAATAACTTGTTGCTAACTGGTTATTTCACCAAAATCCATTTCACAGGGCCTAAAAGCAATCAAACTAACTGGTTATTTCACAAAGAGAGAAACAGAGGGAGCAATACAAGATCCGAAGCACGTTTAGTGTTTTAACAAAGAGAGAAACTGAGGGAGCAGTACAAGATCCGAAGCATGTTTAGTGTTTGAACAAAGAAAGAAATAGAGGGAGTAGTCGCTGGATGTTTAGTATTTTCGATTTTGTTTGTAAAAGGATATAATTGGAAAAAAAGATAAAATTACATTACATTCTATTGAATACCAAACACTATAATAAGAATCTACCCAAATTTCCTATTAGAATGCTTATGAGTATCCAAACATGTAAATATCTTTACTTTCTATAGATTTATTTTTCAAGGAATCAGATTCTAGATTAACTTTACTTTTCTGTCAAACAAACAGGGCCTAAGCGAACTATGAGGAATACTATAATTAGTAAGGTTGCTTTATATAATTTGTGGACGATAATCTCATTGTGTGGAAAAACCATACAAGTAAAATCAGGGGTGCACTGTCCATAAATTGTGACTTTGGCAAAACCGTGTCGTGATTTTGAATAAGAAAAATTTTTTAAATGCTTATAGGAATTGATACACATATAATAGAGTAGTGATTTTGATTAAAATTAATAGACTAGATTGAATTTTCTTGTCATTTTTGGATTTAACCATTTATTGCATCCCTTTTTCGAAGTCTAACTTAGATGTGTGTATTATAACCCAGATATTTAAAAGGATACAAAGTAAAGATATATGCAAGGAAAACGAAATTGTGTATGATCCAAACTGGATGGAACAAAATAATGAAATATATGTACCTTATGCAATTCTCTTAACTTTCTGTTTTACCCCTACTTGGAAGGTCTTTTTTTTTTATTGATGCAATAAAACGTTCAAAATTTGCCATTCCCTTCTATGTGTATTAGGTCCAAACATGAAACACACGAGAGTTTCTTCAAAGTACAATTTAGAGTTGACGCTCTTCTGTCTCATATCTTTCATCATAAGCAACCAATAAAGACCGTTCATTCCAAATTGGTTATCAAATAATGTTGCTATGGTTCATTATTACAGCTCAGTGAGGCTGATAAAGTGGGTAGTAGACTAATATTTTTGTTAATCAACATCAATTCAATTTTGTATTACCAAATGGATATTGAAACACTGATTACAGCTGGACTAAGCAAGAAAATCAGGAAAAAAAAAATGAAGTGAAAGCTGTGAACTGAAGCCTAATTGGGACAAAGGCCTACGGCTCCATCTCTACTGTGAAACGGAATGAATTCTACCTACAAAAGCCATAGAAACCATTCCAAGGACGTTGACATTTTATTGATGATGTTCTGCTTCCTTCTGCCATTGCATTATTAGCCCCGTCCCTGGTAAGTTTGTTTCTGTTTCTTTTGGGTCGCTGTCGTAGGCCAAGATCGAATCTTTCCTTTTTACATCAATAATTTCCACGAGTTTTTTGGCTCATATAAACAAAAGGGTAGGTACTCCTATATGAGCTCGCCTCTCTCCATTTCTTCAAGTAAATATTTGGTTTGCTAGTACTACACTTAAAAACTACTAAGACTCCTGCCAAACGTCTTCCACTCTTGGAACATGCAGTCATGAACTCATCGAGAAAGCAGCCAGCTTTTGGCGATTTCATTATTGGTTAAGCTGAATCATCGTCAGAAAAAAAAAAGAATCCAACGTGTTCACACGAGAGTTATCAGAAAAAGAGAAACCGCAGAAAGGGTGGTTTACTTGCAAATATGTAGTGTAGAAGTAGCAGTAGTAGTAATGTCAACATAGCTGGCTAGTGGGGGATAACAACCCCACAGCTTTCAATCTCTTCTTATTCACCGCTTTTCCTCATTGTCTGCATTATACACTTTTTATATCTCAATTTTCAAGTATTATTGTTATCCGTATTTGTTCTTTTCCTTCTCTCTTTCGGTATTTGGACATGGCTTTCTACTGTTATGTAGGTGATTAGATGACCTTGTATTGCATGCTCTGTTTTGGTGGTGTGGTTGTGAAACAGTGTTTATTTGTTACAGCCAAGATGCTCTGTGCAATTCCAACTTGCAGTAGCAGACAACAATTACAGTATTATACTGCGTTACTGCCCACACAAAAATTTTACTTAATAGTAACGCTCTGCTTCATCATTAACACCGTCATCATGATCACCATCGTCGTCATCATCTCATCTTGAGACTGCAAAATCCCGAATTTTGTTGTTCTGTAATAAAGGTTTATTCTTATTCACTTGGAAACATCAAACTACAAGAAAAGATTGGAGGGTTCAAGGAATTCGTTTCAACAGTTTAATTACTTGGGTTTCTTTTGGTGGGTCTAGATACACAAAATATATGTCGGTTAGACTGTTGAGTTATGGCTTTTGGGGTGGTTTTGTTCAAGGTGGAAGGAATGCTGTAATAGGAATATTGTTGTCGGCGTGCGGTCACTTTCTGTCGGCATTGTCTGTATCCAACGATGATTCCCGAATTTATTTATTCTAAAGTACAACCAGGAGATTGATTGATTCATTAATTCATTAATTGGCAGCGGTTGTTTGCAGCTCTGAAAGCTGTCTCCCTCGTTTCTTCATTCCTAATCTGGACCTCAAAGGCTTATCTCTTCGGCACTTCTGGGTTTGAGTTAGTTTTCCTTGATTTGTCATTGTGGGGTGTCTATTAAAGCTTTAGGTGAGACTTAAAGGGGGATAGGGGATTTGATACTCAATGTTGGAATGTGGGTAAATATTGATTTGATCGATCTTGGTGCTGGGAAACCGACTCAATTAGCCGTTGGCAGATGGAGCTGAGGTTTCTTAGGACTTGGCTTCGTCTTTCCACAACGACAGCTAGTACAGGTTTGAAGACTTCAGATTCTTTTTGTTCTTTTGTTTCTGAATTCAAGGACGTTGTCAGTATTCCGGCGGTTTTTGTTGGATTCGCCTGTTTCATCTGTGAATTTGATGTCTCTTCTTTTGGTTTGTTGGCATTTCGTGATTATTTCTGTTGGAAAATGCTTTACAGTGGGAGTTTATCTGCAGCTTTATTCAATCATCTTAAATCATCTGCTCGTTTGTGGTTGAATCATTTTAAACCTCCATTACGGAGCACCTATGTTACTAGAACATTATCCGCTCCTGTACCAATATAGTCACTTCTAAACTTCTGATTTGCCTTGAAACTAACGTTTCTTGCTTTTTTATGTCCTTTTCTTTCTCTTCTTTGCAAGTTTTTCTCCACTTACGCTTTCTGTGCTTATTGGTGTACTTTTGCTACAGGCTCAATGTACATTATCTTATACTGCACAAATAAATTCCCACATAGCCGAAGTATTTGCTTTACCAAATGTCAAGGGCTCTTGCAGCCGTATTAGGAGGTGCTGCAGGACTCGTGGCATTGGTGGGGATGATTGTTATTTTATGGCTTTGCCTATGTCGGAAAAACAACATTTCAAGAACTTCTGAGACAGGATCTTCTGATCCATCTATTCAAGGTATCAATTACAAGGAATATATTTCGGGTGGGTAAGCAACGAAGAAAGTGCAAAGATTAATTAGCTTATGATTTTCTCTGATGATGTGCAGCAAGAAGACATGCTGAGGTCGAGTTATCATTACGGGAGGCAAGGCGCTTTGAGATGGAAGAATTGTCTCTGGCCACAAAGAACTTTAGTGACAAAAATCTGATCGGGATAGGAAAATTTGGGGAGGTATATAAGGGCTTACTTAATGATGGCATGCTTGTAGCCATCAAAAAGCGACCTGGAGCACCAAGTCAGGAATTTGTTGATGAGGTAAATATGAGTTCTACATAACTAAAAAATGCTTGAATAGGATAAAATGTTTACATCTTAATTGTTTGACGATGCATGCAAAAGTCTCATTTTCTTTCAAAAAATAAAAAAAGGAAAAACAATATTAAAAGGAAGGGTAGCTCAGATTCTTGCACAAGGAGTATGAGCCTGCATTCAAGCTTCCTTGTTTCTTGTATACACTTGCTCTACTGTTCCACTGGTGATGGTTTGACTTGGTGTTTGTGAACTATACTTGTTAGGTACGCTACCTCTCCCCCATTCAGCATCGGAATCTTGTGACTCTTTTAGGGTACTGCCAGGAAAACAATCAACAATTTCTCATATATGAGTACATACCTAGTGGAAGTGTTTCTAATCATTTGTATGGTAACTCTCTAACCAATGACCGAATTTTACTTCTTCCATTGTTGCAGGCTAGACTTTGTTTCTTAAGTTAGGACATATCATAATTGTTCTCCTGAATTCATAAGTTTTGAATATTTGGACAATATGGTCTCTCTTTGTAAGAACATCATCTTATTCTCTTGCATGCTAAAATTTCTGATTATTACTTCGCAGGACCTAGTCAAGTCTCAGATGGGAAGCTAGAATTCAAGCATAGACTTGCAATCGCTCTAGGGGCTGCTAAAGGTGATCCTCTGCAAAATCAGTGAGCATTTTGGATTTCCTGGTATCAGTTTTTCTTTTCTTTGGATAATATCTGGTTCAATGCCAAAGAGAAAACTAATATGGATTGAGGAAACTGATATTGTATATACATTTGGAAGTTTGTGAAACTTGAAATGAATCAAAAGATTCATCTTGTTAAATGTTGAAGTGAATATGCCACCTCAAGTATTCCATCCTGTGCAGGATTGGCTCATCTTCATTCTTTAATTCCTCGCTTGATACACAAGGATTTCAAAACGTCCAATGTTCTTGTAGATGAAAATTTTATAGCCAAAGTTGCAGATGCAGGATTGCGTAATTTCCTGGGAAGAATTGACATAGCTGGCCCATCTTTACAAGTGACTGCAGATGAGATATTTCTTGCCCCGGAGTACTGCTTGTCAACCTTTCATTGCTAATTGAATGTTGTATACTTTCCTTGCTCATTTGACATTGTTTGTGTACAGGGTGAAGGAATTCAGACGATTTTCTGAAAAGAGTGATGTCTTTAGTTTTGGCGTATTCCTTCTGGAGTTACTCAGTGGGAGGGAAGCAATCGTATCACCAACTTCAGACTCCAACCAGAACCTTGTTGAATGGGTATGTCCAGTCTTATTGCATCACTGCACTTGGAAATAAAGTCCTCCTTGATCTACTCTAGCAATTTAATTGCTGCGATTACTTTTATCCTCAATTGTGTGAAGAAATAGGTAAATGGTGGGAGTAGAGCATATTATGCTAGCTTTGGTAAATACAACTGTTAAAGATATGGGCACCAACTTAGTCGATCAAGCGTGGTAAAACAAGTGATATATCAATATGGAACTAAATGTTTTCTTTCTGGCAGTGAAGTAAGTTGAGTTTTTGCTATATGTTGCATAACACGAAAGATGCTGCTTAAAATTTGTAATGAATTTTATCTTGTGTTCTTATAAAGGTGCAAAGTAGTGAAGACTACAGCCATTTTGACAGCATCATCGATCAAAGGATGGGGAGTAGCTTCACGCCTGAAGGTATGGAATCGTTCATTCAGTTGACAGTCAGATGTCTGGAACCGTCAAGCGAGAGACGACCTGCCACCAGTTACCTCGTAATGGAACTTGAGCGGATGCTTGAGAAAGAAATGAGCATGACAACAGTCATGGGGGAAGGAACTTCAACTGTGACCCTTGGAAGCCAGCTGTTTAGAGCAACAAAATAAAATAAAAAAATAAAAAAATCTCAGTTACCAAATGCTTTATTGATTCTATGTTCTGTGCTTTTGATAAGTGTATAAAAGAACGGCTGTATTGTTTTGATTATTGGCATAGAAGTGTAAGAAAAGTTTGTTGTAGAGCATGATTTGTTGTCAATAGTAAAGTGGGTGATTGCAATATCTTGTACATTTTGCAATTTGCCTTGTTCACGTCAGCACTAATTTTTCTTGCCTTGCAGTCTTGCACATTGCAGGGTGGACCTAAAACTCCCATAGGTTGGCCCAAAAACCAATTAACGAAGAACAAGTATACAACGCTAAACCTCTCTTCTCATCTCAAATCACATGCTTTAGCTTCACCCTCAATTCAAATTCTATTGCTACCTCATTTCCATTTTCCGCGACAGATTTATTCAGATTGCATCGCTCAATCAGAAGCCAGCAGTAGCGTCGATTCGGAGTCACCGTCACACCCAGAACCGGTCAACCCTAACTCCAATTTCATTTCATGCAGAAGATAGAACTTGCGTGATGCTGCAGTGCCTTTCCTTCAAGTCGTCGTCTGCAACAACATCGGCGTCCTTGCCCACTTCTCCCAACGCAACCATCGATCTCCGGAATTCTCCCCCACACGCAGAGGGTGAGGCTTCTATTACAAGCTGTGCTTGCGTGCTTGTTATTTGTTTGTGTAAATGTTCCAATGGGGTTTGACTTGCTTATTTTCCTGTGACGCCAGTGACTTCAGCTGCTGGGACGTCAGCGACAAGTGCTCAGCTCTCACCTGCCGTTAACTTCCGTCGCGAGTACACCTTCGCTTTCCAAACCGATTCCTACAAGGAGATTTGGACTAGACTTGAAGATGGTCAAATTGATTTTTGTATGAACAGTAATGATGGTGTGGATGTTCACCGAGACCTCTTAGATCAGCTGCTAAGGCCCGATAGAGAATGTGTGAAGGAGGCTCTTCGTCACACTAGGGACAATGCCTTTACTCGCCTCATTTCCACTTGCTTTGACCAGTGTGAAAAAACTACCCTCCTCTGCCTCCTCCTCCTTCGAAGTGTTTCTCGCGCTCGTGATCTTTATGGCTCTCTTCATGGTCTCCTTGATGTACTTCCTCTTGATTTGGACACTCTTACTCGAGCCCAATGTGAGTCTGCCTTTGACATCTTTCTCCATTTTGATCAATTTAACAACCCTTTTCCTTGCCCTGATTCTCATAACTTCCAAGAAACGCGCCGCTGCTTTTCGCAGCTTAGACAACAATTGAACCGCAGAATCGATAAGTCTCATTCTAGAGTCCGCCTGTTTCGCAGAACCAATGTTGGCTTTGTTGTTTGTGCCATTGGTTCTGTTGTGGCTGTTGCTATATCTGCAGTGGCAATTGCAACTCATGCCATTGTTGCCATTGTCGCCTGCCCCATCTGCACTGCCACGTATCTTCCCCGCAACTTTACTAAGAAAGAGCGTGCCCATGTCAAGAAACTTGAAGCTGCAGCTAGGGGTGCTTTTGTGCTAAAAGGTGATCTTGGCACGATTGACTGTCTTGTAGCTCGTCTATATGCTGATATCGAAGGTGACAAGAATCTTATTCGCCTTGGATTGAAGGGCGGTCGAGATGATCACACCATTGTGGAGGTTTTGAAGCAGGTTAGGAAGAACCATCTCGATTTTGTTGATCACCTTTCGGTTCTTGAGGAACATATATGCCTCTGCTTTAACTATGTCAACAAGGCCAGAGCTCTGCTTCTCCAGGAGATTCATCAATATCAGAGCTCGAGTTCCTGACCAAAATTTAACTTTGTATTGATTTCAAGTTACTTCACATACTCAATGATTATGACCTCATTTTTATATGTTATCCAATTCGGTAACAAATAAAGCCTTTACCTGGTATTTTTTATGATGAGCGCCAGGGCAATTGTGGCTCAGTGTACACAAAAAAGACCGAGTGAATCAATTAGTCAACATTTTTGTTTGAGAGGCGATCATATCATCGACAAGAATTAAGTAGCAATGCCTGGTTTATTCTGCTGTTGGTATTTTCTGCAAGTTGTTTACTGTTCTACTTTATAACTTTTTTGTTAACCTTTATGTATAACATATAGGTTAGCTCTTCAGGTGATTTTGCCTGACAAGTTCCTGAATGCTGGACTCTGGTGAAACCTTTTGATATGAGATGTACGTAACGTATCTTAGGCATAATTCTGACATCTGTTTGATGTTACAAGTCTAAATTTGTTCGTACCTATGAAACCGATTCCATCTTGCCAATTGGGTCATGCTCGAAACTTGATGGAAATATAAATGCAGAAGCGTGCAGTTTGTGTTGTCATATTTGCAAGCCATACTGGAAAAGAGAGAGCCTTTCTTCTTCAGTTTTTTGGTGTGATAGCTGGATAATATTCATTTTTTTTTTCACATTAGTCGTCAGGAATCTTATATCAGACAAGTACAAGAGTATTCAATAATTTATAATAGTGTGTTAACTTCTCCCTCTTGAGCTAGCTTTTGAGGATAAATTAGGCCTTTCTAACATGGTATGAGAACCTGCTTGTTTCGATGGTTTGAGGCGGTGTTCGGTTTTGTCCCTTTATCCAATATACCTATCAGATGTTCAGGCCTGCTCTAAGCTGAGGGGTGTGTGTCAGGAATCTCACATCGAATAAGTGTGAGAGCATTCAATAATTTATAATAGTGTGTAAACCTCCCCCTCTTGAGCTACCTTTTAGGGGTGAGTTAGACTTTTTTAACATGATATCAGAGTCTACTTGTTTCGATGGTTTTGGCCGGTGTCCGGTTTTATCCCTTTGTTCAATATGTCCATCAGATGTCCAGCCTTGTTCTGGGCTAAGAGGGGTGTGTCAGGAATCTCACATCGGATAAGTATGAGAGCATTCAATAATTTATAATAGTGTGCAAATCTCTTCTTCTTGAGCTAGCTTTTGAGAGTGAGTTAGACTTTTTTAACATGGTATTAGAGCCTGCTTGTCTCGATGGTTTGGAGTGGTGTCCAGTTCTATCCCTTTGTCCATTATGTCCATCAAATGTCCAGCCCTACTCTAAGCTGAGGAGTGTGCGTTAGGAATCTCACATCGGATAAGTACGAGAATATTCAACAATTTATAATAGTGTGCAAAGTTTCCTCACTTAAGCTAACTTTTGGGGATAAGGCCTTTCCATCATTAGTAGGTGATCTCTCTTCAGATTTTGTTATGCACACTCTGTTGTAACCCTTCTCCTTCTATACAAATTATTAAAGTCCCGCGGGCAGCAAGAATCTATGCTTTGTCCACTTTGGCCACACGACCAAGATATAGAGCCCTGGTCCCTGGGGATGTGATCTTCTGTGCCAGCTGACTAGGATAGAGTGGTATAGGGTTGGGCCAGAGTTTCTAGCGCAGAGGATTTGAGGGGGGTCCCTGGAGCTTCAAACATTCCTGTTAAACTAAACACTCCTGTTAAACTAACTTATTTGAGAACCTGTCACTGAAAGTAACAGCATCATGACGACTTCGATTAATAAAAAGATAACAAAGAAGTGACAATGTAAGCCACAGGAGATTAGACAAGCAAATGATGCATGCCATTTTGAGAAATAGGATCATGCGACTGACAGGCACTGGAGAGGAGAAACTGAAGATGGCACTGATTAATTTATTTATAAAATATAATTAAGATGAAAAAAGTCATTTATCTTTTTAATTTATAATTATAATTATGATAATATTATTTTTATTGTCAAAATTAAGAAATATTATAATAAATTTTTTAATGATGTATGGATTACTTTTAATTCTATTGTAAATATTATTTTTTGTTAACAAACATATTTTTATTTATATGATTCAGATTCTTGTATTTCATATCCATTTGAATATATTAATAATATAAATTTACCTTAAAATTTTTCTTTAAGTTATAATTGTGATTATTATTTATCTGTGAAATATTGAAAATAATATCAAGAAAAATAAATAAATTGTTACTATTTAAATTTCTATTATTATGATTTTTGGATACAAGATTGATGTAAAATTATAAATTATACAGTACAATATATTAAAATACTATTTTGCAATTTTAAACAAATTCAGGAACTATTTTATAAATTTTAAAAATTACTTGAAACAATACTAAGTATTGACTAGTACCCGTACAGTATCCTATCATAACCAAATTTGATATCTTACCAATAGCGATACCGGTATGGTATTCATAACATTAGTTAGAAGTTTAGAATTCATCTAAATAGCTATTCTAATATTTGGAGTAGTAATAACTTTCTAGTGATTTAATCATAATTGATTTATAGTTATAATTTTTCACACTTGTTTAAAACTTAAATTTCCATATAAGTAATTAACAATTTTTAAGAAATAAATCCAGATGAAAATTGTTCTTTATGAACAAACAATACTAGTGATAATCTTAAATTTTAATAAAAATTTTGAGACCTTTGGAAACATTACCTAAATGTCTTATCTTTTAATTAGTTTTATTAGAGAGGAAGCAATTGGTGTTGAAATATAAATGAAAATAAGGAAAAAGAGAATAAAGGAAATAAAAGATCTTTCATTAAAAGTAAAAAAAATAGATATACATAAATCCATGATTAGGATTGATATAAATTAAAAATTAGGCTAAGTATGATTGTGATACATTACAAATTAATTCTTTAAAATATCTTTTGGTTTCTTTGCCACCAAAGATTGTATACTGTGTTATTAAGGGATATTTTAAACACAATCCAATTAGCATCCTTTTCCATCTGTTTGAGTGTTAATAGACAATGAAACTATGCTATCTTAAGGTTAGGAAAGTAGTATCGCAAAGTAAATGAAGTTTATGCCAAAAGAACGAAGCGATCTTGCAGTTGAAGAAGAGGTGTTCAACTTTTTTTGGAGCTGGGCTGTAAAGCATAAAAGTGTTAGGGATATTGAGAAATGCATTCACTTGATCAAAGTGTGTTCAATCTTTCCCTTACTGCAGGCCAAAAGATGATTAAGGCTCTGGAACAAGTCTGCTTTGAACCAAATAAGTTTGTTCCATGGAACTCTAGGGCCTTGAAGTCTCAACCAGTCTTAAAAAAACTCCTAAGGGATGTCTATTCCAACTAACTTTGTCCTTTTGGTTTGGAGAGAGCTGACTAAGCAGATTTGTTGAAGTTAGAAAGTTGCTAATCAATTGTATTAAGGAGCTATAATTGAGAACATCCCTGAATGAAGCTATTTTAGGGATGTGTCCTCGAAGATGAGAGATGTCAGGGTATCTTCTTTAAGGGGCCTACACTTATCTAGTTGTCATTCTAAAACAAAGTTGAAGCATCATTTCCTATCTTATAAAGGAATTCCAATTTAACCTTTTCCCTTAGCTTAAAAATGTGGATCATCATCTATGATGAGTTGGACTTCGGTTTTGTACACCAAAAGCTCTTATTCCTTGAGAAGTAGGTATGTATGCATTTAATCCAAAGTGAGTTTTTATGTATGATTATCCTCCATATTCTCTTTATTATCTGCACTTTATTAGTGGTTCTAAATGGTCAAATCCTTAAGCCTCCTTCCACTTTAGGTAAGCACAAGTCACTTCATTTAACCTTTGTCACTGATTTGGATTTGGTTTTTTCTGACCAGAAAAACTTCTTAATTAGTTGTTTAATGGGCGTGACAATACTAATAAGGAGCATTACATAAGATGTCCAATGGAAATGGAGGTTGATTTAACTAATTAAATTCTACTAAAAAATGACTAAATTCTTTTACACCAACTTGAGATCCTTTTCTTTATCTTTTCTACAAGGGGATGGAGGTTAGAATAAGCTGGCCTTTTACAGGAAGTTAGGATGCCTAAGTAAGAAATAGGGAGTTTGGATACATTCAAACCAGATAAGTAGTTGAACTAAATCGTCAGACCTTGAGCATCTAGGGATAAAAAGAGTTCGCTATTATCTTTATTGATGAAAAGGGTCAAAAGATTGCTGAAAAGTTTTTAGAGTAACTATAAGAGCACTAATTGAATAAAGATCAACCTTGGAGAAGAGTATAAGATCATCTACAAATGAAAGATTGCTAATTCCCAAGCTCTTGCATTTAGAAAGGAATTTGAACTTCTTATAAATTCTGATACTTTGCTGATGAGTCCATTAAGGATTTCCATACTTATGGTGAATAAATAAGGTGAAAGGAGATTCTTTTGACTTTTTTGTTTGTCTCCTTTAATGATGTTCGATCTCTCTGCCTTAATTAGGATTCCGTAAGAAGTTGAAGTGATGTATTGCTTTATCCATCTTATATGTTTGACAGGGAACGAAAGATTGTAGAGAGCTTAAGATGAATTTCCAATCTAGCGAACCAAAAGCTTTATGAAAATATGTCTCTGTTGCTTAAATTTTATTAAATTCCTTCCTATCATAGTTCTTAAAAAACTTGTAACTATCAAAATATTGTCCTTAGTTTGTCTTCCCTTAACAAAGGAACCTTGTAAAAAATTGAACTAGTTTTATTTTGAACCTATCACCAAACAGTTTAGCTGTAGCTTTGTATATGGTATTATAGCAAGAGATTTTTCCTATAATCTTTCATTGAGCTAGGAGATTACATCTTAGGGACGAGAGAAATGAAGGACATTCAATTCCCTTAACATTTTTACCTTGTTCAATAATTTTAGAATTGCATTAATGATTATTATCTTAGTGAGACATCAAGTTTTTTTTAAAAGAATAAAGTGTTTGGATCATCAAGTTTAGTGGCCTTAGTAGGACTAAGTGCAAAGAGAGAAACTTCTACATCTCTTGCATTCAAAAGGCTTGGTCAAGAACTTAGCCTCCTACTTAGATAATTGGTCATTGATAAATGATTGTAAAGTGAAAACTGAGGAGTTTGCATCAATAGGAGAGTCAATTATGTTGGAAAAGAAACACATTACTTCCTAGGAATATCAATTCTCTAACTTAATAAGGTTCCATGCTCAATTAATAGGGAAATTATTCTATCAATGTTTCTTCTAGATAACACTAAGTTGTGAAAGAAACTTGAGTTGTCCCTTACTTTCTCCATATAATTCTTGGTCTCTATTTTAATATAGAATGGTTAATATTAGTAACTTGGTTTAGCTTAAGAAAAACTATCTTCAATTAGTATGTAACGTAATTTTTTTTTATAAGTTACTTTCAATTAGTATAAAGACATGAGCTTGTTAAAATGAAAAGAATCGCCAGTAAGTTGAAAAAAAAGGAACCTATTATAAAAGTAAAGGAATTGAACCTTTTGTTGAAATAAGCACACATACAATATAATGCGAAAATATAAAAGATAAGAGGGGAGAGAGAGAGAGAGAGAGAGAAAAGAAGGATGTAGTCGATTTATATTGGTTCGACTTATAACCCAAGCCTATGTCCAGTTCCCAAGTATCCAACTTAAGTGTTTCACTATAAAATCAAGTAGTAACTTGACGAGTCTCTCCAAGCTCACAAGTTAATATTTTTCAAGGTTCTTCAACCTTCCACACTAGTAGTATTTCACTAGCCTCCACAAGATCTCAAAATAAAAAAAAGGGCTTTGCTCGATATGAGCTTTAGTAATCTCTCTTAACATAACTTCACTTTTTAACGCACAAGAGAATTTTTACAAAGATATCCCTTTTAAGAATGTATATGTAACATCCCACCCCCTATTTGAAGGGTAAAATAGTAAATTTGGCATAAGATGAGATGGATCGGAATGACTTAGGACTGTTCATGCATAATAGGATTGGTACACAGTATTAATTGTGCACATGAAATTACTGTACATGCATACATGACATTCCCGATTTTTGTGCCTAAGGCAATTTTATTGTGATT
>JANITX010000008.1:36906032-36917037 GCA_027564395.1 Erythroxylum ulei
GGATTTGTTAAGGCTAACATCTTTGACAGGATTGGCATTCCCAAAACAATAATTACCGATAGGGGGACCTACTTTTGCAGCCAATCCTTCGAGGCCATGTTGAAGAAGTACCACATTTTTTTTATAGAATTAGCACAACATACCATCCTCAAACAAATGGCCAAGCTGAAGTTTCTAACCATGAGATCAAGTCTATCTTAGAGAAGACAGTGTAACCTAATCGAAAGGATTGGAGTCTTAGATTGGGAGATGCATTGTAGGCTTATAGAACAGCTTACAAAACCCCTTTAGGAATGTCACCCTTTAGGAAGGTTAATGGGAAAGCTTATTACCTTCCAGTAGAACTTGAGCATAAAGCACTTTGGGCCATTAAGCAATGTAACTTGAACTATGATGAGGCTACAAATTTTAGGAAATTATAATTGCAAGAGTTGGAGGAGATAAGGAATGACACCTACGAGAACATGAGGATTTACAAGGAGAAGTCGAAGGTAGTCCATGATAAGTTGATTAGTAGGAAGGAGTTTCATGTGGGTCTGAAATTTCTTCTTTACCAATCATGCCTTTGCCTCTTCCAAGGTAAACTTCGATATCATTAGATTGGACCTTTTACTATTACACACGTTTTTGATTATAGTGGAGTTAAAGTTGAGAGCATGGATACAAGCAAGAGCTTCATAATCAATGGCCATAGGTTGAAGCCTTCCTTGAAGGTTTTCAATCTACCTTAGAGGAGAAGTACTTTGTCGAGCTTGTCTATGAGAAGTGAGGAGCATTAACATGACGTCGAGCCAATGGCGTTAAACAAAAGCGCTAAATGGGAGGCAACTCATCATATAAAAACCAGATCTAATTTTTCTCCCCTTTCTTTTTCTATTTATGTTTTTCATCATTGTCGTCTTCTTCTTAAAATTTCTTTCTTTTTGATGTGTTTTTATCTTCTCTTCTTGCTTTGATTTCAACATTGAGGACAATGTCGTGTTTAAGTGGGGGGTGGGGGGAACTTAGGTTAGTTTTTGCATTAAAATTTTCCAGTTTTAGCTAGTTATTGGTTCAGATATTTTCTTGATTTTCGTGCTTCAATGTGTCGCACGTTTACTCTTGCTTGAACTTGAAGGTTTTCACTTATACTGGCATGCTTTATTCCAAAAACCATAAACATTGAAAAAAATTTGAAAAAAAAAAGATTATCTATTTTTGCATGTTTTGCACCTTAAGTGTTTAGTTTTATCTTTTTATCTCCCGATGATTAATAAGAATATGCACATTATAGATGAGAATTAATATGTGATTTTTGAATCATAAATTTGAAGAATGTGTTTTTATGTAAGTTTTGAGCATGATGGTATTTGGACTGACCTTGAAACTACACTATGTTGACTTAATAGATGATTGTCCCATTGATTCGAAGCCTTTTGTTCTTACCCTTGAGGTCAAATAAAAAATATAATCCAAGGATTGCAATATAGGTTGCAACCTTGGGTCGTTTCACTTAATCGGAACCTAATGTAATGGACCTAAGCTAGCCTATTTGTCATCAAATGAAAGCTATATTAGTAAGAAGGGGGTTTTGTTTTTTGGAATTCTTAACAAAATTAAATGAATTGTAAGAAAAGTGCGTAAAAATTATTTTTTTCGATTTTTGGGAAAAGAAATTGGAAAGATAAAGCCAATGATCAAATGTGATAGAATCCTCATGAAAATGAGCTTTGGCTATCATTATTCGAAATAATTTTGGTGGGAGTGAAAATCACTAAGTTTGAAAAGGTAAACCTTAAAGAACTCTTTAAGTCCAAAGTCTTAATTAATGAACTCCATTCCTTAAGGCCTTGTTAAATGCCCTTAGTGTGTGTAGTGGGTAAATCAATGAAACAAGTTACTTGGGATCTCAAAGCAACTCAATATCAAACACAACTATGCAAGATGAAGAGATTCAAATAGATCAGAAATAAACATATATGAGACTTCATATATTTAATGTTGAAAGTTTTACATGAACAAAATCCCAACAACACAAAGAATATCCAATACTTGATTAAACTTTAATCAAGAATGTTCAACTGTAAAATACAAATCCTAAACCTAGGAATTTATAAATCATAGCTAAAAATGGATTAAGTCACTCCCCTTCTAAGCCTATTGAACTCAAGCTATCGCTACATCTTCAAGAGGAGAGAGGTGCCTAGCCACGTATAACTCCAGGAGACTTCACAACTGAGAACCCACTGGAAGGATCTATGGTAGCAGTCGACGGTGGAAGGAGCATAACAGTGGTATGGATGAGAGGAGATGAGAGTATGTGTAGAAGAGTTGTTCGGATGGTAGAGAGAGTGAGTGAGTATTCTATGTTGTTGGCTCTACCTTTCTTAACCTAAAATAGGTATTTTTTATAAACTAGGTTGATGAATCGGGTTGTACAGTGGGTAAATTTCTAAAACTGATTCGAGTATTTGAAGGTTCGCCGCGGCGAAGAACTTTTCCCGAAAGATTTCTTCAATAATTTGCCACACTCGTCACGGCGATAGAATTAATTCACACCACGATGAAATTAACCCAAAGAGTCTCTGTGTGAATTCTTCATGCTTCGCCACGACGAACTTCCCTGTTGCCCAATTGACTTGTTGACTTATCATTTTCAACCTTCACTCCTTGCCTCTACTTCTTGAGTCTCCTACAATAATCAATTGGTAGTTTGTAGTATCAATTGTTCTCAGAAAATTAATTTAGTGCAATTATCAATTATTTGTGAAAATTTTACTCTCAAACTATATAAAGTAAAGGCAAGCACTCAAGAGTCAAATTAAGCATAAAATCTAAAAATAAGAGCTAAGAAGTGTAGTAGAAGCCATGAAAATGTCATCAATTTGTCTAAAAAACTTAGGTTCAATCAAATTCCCCTACACTTAGACCTTTGTACTCTTGGACAAAGTTATTAAAGTCAAAGAGACACAAGTGCAAAAGAAAATTCCTACTAAGCTTAAAAATGAGAGCGAAAAAGCAGTTAAGTCACTTCCTCAGAAATAAACCCAAGCATACTGAAAGACCGCGGAGAACATAAACACTATAAGCATTTAATCCAAGAGATTGGGCAAAAGAGATTTCACTCAAGGAATGTTGTTTACTCTCAACTCACTTATTTTTGGGATAATTTCACTGTAAAAATTGGTTAGTCCATTCTCTACCATAAGCTTGTGATAGTTCTACCTCTCCATTACAAGAACTATAATTTTCAAAAATCAAGGGGACTTTTCAAGGTTATAATGTACGGAAGGCTAAATGAAATGGATGAAATAGAAGAAAGAAAAATGAGCACATACACCACAATTATTTTGCTAATGAAATAAACATCAAATATGCGTAAGAAAATATTTACACAAATAACAAACGTAATCTATCACTTAACATTTCTCTTTTTGAGAAACCTTTTTTCTAACTCTTCGAACTTTTCTTTTCTTCGTTTTTTGGAGAAAGCCTTTTGATTAATTCTTTTACTTTCATTTGGCTTTCCTTAATAAACAATTTCTTTTGAGAAAGCTTTCAGTTTTCTTTTTTGATAAACTTAAAGTAAGAATGGGAAATAAAATATTCACAACAATATTAAGTCATGAGCATGCACTAAAAAATATGGTTCAAGGGGTTAGCAATGGTGAAGTGTTTAGGGTTTTTTGTTTGGGGAAGCAAGGTTTTGAAAGAATGCCTCTAACAAATTAACAAAATTCTAGTTCATTAAGCTTTGATCAAGAATTAAAACAAGATTTAGTGAGATATGAAATTAAGCAGATACACACAAAATTGAAAGAATTCAGGACCAGATATCCTTCCAATAAGGGTAGTATCTCAATTAAGCAATCTTAAGGTTTAAAGACACTTCCTTAGCGTCTGATTGAGCCCAAGTTTATATTATTAATTGGCTGCATTTTTATAATTGCTAATGCACTTTTTGACTCCTAATTGATGATTTTTGTGCTTAAATTGGTTCCCTACAGTGAGATCTTATGAATTGCAATTTGTTAGTAAAATTGTTACAAACCGATATTGATTGCATCTTAATTTTTCTAAGGACAATTGATACTGCAAATTGCTATTTTATTTTGTAGGAAAAATTGAGTCAAAGAGATTAAAAAGTCAACAAGTCCTTTACACGTCGCGGCATATGCAGAAGACAACACGCCCAATAGGATAGTGGTGCAAATAACATCGTCCCAAGGATAGTGGTGGATCAGCTGATCGTAGTGGCAGTGGAAAATAGGAGGAAGGTTGTAATGGCTGCGAATGATAGCTGAGGTGAATGCATTGGCGACTTTCACACCACAAAAATTAAGTTCCATGGTGTAATGGAATCGAGCATGAGTATAGAAATAGCGAACAAATTTATCATTGCCCTGATCCCGGGGTTGGACTAATACCATAAGTTAAGAATTGACTAGTTGTTGGACAAAGGGATTGTCGGGTGGAGTTAAAGGGAAAGGTTGTTCTTTAATGAATGGCCTAAGGTCTACTTTTTTGGTTAGTTTGGCAAAACTGAAACCATCACTATCCAAAGAATGTGAATCACTAGGTGGACTAGAAGGGTTAGTGGGGGTAATATGGGTAGGAATTTTAGTTCGAGGCATGGTCCTACAGAAAACCAACATAGAAAATAAACGAGCGAAATGATCAAAATTGATTGAAATTTACAACCTAAACAACTAAGTTCGCCGCGGAGAATAAAAGGCACTCGTCTCACCGCGGAAAAATGGATGTGTCACGACGGCGAAAGTGTCCTGCACATAACAGGAACGACTAAACAAAAACCGGATGAAAGCAAGGATGCGAAATACTTACAAAGAAGGACGAGGGCTTCTTAGAGGAGGTTGGTGAATGCAAAAATGGGGCGAGGAGAATGGACGGTATTGGGAGTGAGAGATGCTTGGTGAAAAGTGCTGGAATGGTCGAGGCGAAAAAATGGTAAAGAAAATAGAAGGGGGAGGGGTCGGGGTTCATATAGGTGTTAAGATGTAAATTACAAAAAGGGATAGACAGAAGATGAAGGGTCAAAAGAAAATAAGGGTGGAAGGGAAATTTCACCGCAATAACGTCGCGCAGATTGGAAATTCACCACTGTGAACTAACCCTAATTGCGAAATCCAGCAAAATAACGATGTTCATCCGTGATGACATAACTCACGCCGCAGGGAAGGTCGCCCGAAGGTGGTCGCCGTGGCGACAAAACTAATCCACGCTGTGGCGAAATTGCTTGAGAGATGTCTAAGGAAATTTTGTTGCGACGACGTAAACCACGCTGTGGCAAAATTTACCCTAGAGAAACAAGAGGAAAAACAAGCTAAGTTTGCCACGGCAATAAAGGCTTCATGCCGCAGTCAAAGTTACCCGAAAGCAAAATAAACAAGGTAGAAATGAAAAATTTTACTGAAAAATACTCAAGTGTATACTCAGCTCACTTTAGAATTCACATACAAGGTCTTTATGCATCAAAAAACAAGGTGCAATTCATTCATTCACATAAATTTCCTCAAACATGGAAGATGTAGCATGCATCAAGCTAAAAACACAACGAACACAAAAGGGAGAGGAATTATTGAATTGAAACTACAAAATTGAAAACTAAACCTAGGTCCTACTGAAATGGTTTCTCCCCCACACTTATTCAACATACTAATGCATATATAATGTCATATTCAATCATAGAGCAAATGTAAGTAGTAAGTGAAGGAGGACAAACGACCTGATGACTACGAAGGATCCTGTGTCTCCTGGTGGACGTTTGGCAGAAAGCTATACTGTGGTAATCTAACTCAACCACTTGCCACGTTGGTGTTATCGTCCACATTTCTTAGTTCATCTAAAACATTAGCAGAAAACCCTTCTTTCAAAGTATCATCAGTTGCAATCAAGGCATTCAACAGGTTCATTGTCAAGTCAGAGTAAACATGTTGAAGTTCAAACTCAAAGCATGCATCATCAATAACAACATCAAGCATGTTAACTCCTAAATGTGAATAATCCTCATGGGGGTGTTTCATAGCTTCATACATGTTAAAACTCACTTGTTGATCTCCTACCTCAATGGTTATTGTACCTTCTTTCATGCTAATCATAGTACTAGTAGTCTTTAAGAGGGGTCTACCAAGAATCAAGGTAGTGTTCTGTATAACTTCAGAAGACATGTCAAGTATGTAAAAATCAGCTGGAAAAACCAAACCCTTGCGCTGGACCAAGATGTTCTCTATGATGCCCACTGGATGCCTAAAAGACCGATTAGCCAATTACAACACTACAGATGTAGGCTTAAGACTCTTAACTCCAATGACGTATAGACAGACTTAGGCATCACATTGATAGCTGCCCCCAGATCTAATAAAGCTCCTCCTATGGTAGCTTTGCCTATTGTGCATGAAATGGTGAAAGATCCAGGGTCTTGGCATTTAACAGGTATTTAGGGTTTGAAGAGTGAGGACATGTTTGAGCTTACTTGTACTCTCTTGTTAGGCCTAAACTTTCTTTTGTTTGTACACAAGCCCTTAAGATATTTAGCATAGGCTGGAACCTTTTTCACTAAATCAAGCAAAGGAATGTTGACTTCTACTTTCCCAAACAAGTCAATGACATCTTTTTCATGTTTACAATCAGTCATCCTTTTGCTAAGCAAATATGAATTTGGAAAAGGAAGGTCTTTTATACTTACCTCCTTATCGGTTGATTCCTGGGTGCCTTACTTGCTTGACTCTTGGTGGCTTTCAGAATTCGCTTTCTTGCTCTTCAATTGATTTGACTCCCTTTCAGTCAAAAGTGCTCTCTCCTTGGAACTTTCTGACTTCTTGACTCTTTCATTGGTTGAAGGCAATTCTCCACTCTTAATCTCCTCTTCATCTTCTCCCTCATCTTCATTGCTGAACCTCACTTGTTTCCCGCTTCGGAGGGTTATGGCATTCAAACTCTTCGGGTTCATAACAGTAGTGGAGGGGATGGTTCCACTGCTTCTTGCTTGGTTCTCACTCATATTATTGAATTGGTTGTTGTTAGAATTTCTCTCCTCCTTCATCAACGCCATCATATTGTGTAGCAATTGGTTAGTGTCTTCCTTTGGTGGGACAGTCAGGGCTTGCTGTTGGTTTTGGAACTGGTTTGTGGAAGTACTAATTCCTCCTCCTTGTTGAAATCTATTTGGACCCCTTCCTTCTTCATTCCTCCAATTGAACCTAGGATTTGCCTTCCAACCTTCATTTCTGATTGGTTCAACCCTGATATACTGCAGACACCTCTTCATACTAACTGGGGCAAACACTGGATATGTGCATTATTGACCCACAAGTATCACAACTGGGTGCAGTAAGATCCATAGAAGATGTTGGGCGATACACACTTATGTTTTTCAGTTCTGTAATGATGAAGGACAACTGTGAGGTCACTCTACTCTCCAAGAGTCAACTTTAGACTCCAAACTCTCCATTCTTTTGGATTGGGCTGTTGAAGCTCCCAACTCATGAACACCTCTAGTATCTCTCACACTGTACTGTTGATGATTCAAAGCCATCTTCTTGATTAGATCCCATGCCTCAGTAGCTGTAAGGTCAATCAAGGAACCTCCCGATGCTGCATCCAACATACCTTTATCTTGACTTTTCAGCCCATCATAGAAATATTGCACTAACTGTTCATTAGGTATCTGGTGGTGGGGGCATCTGGACAACAGATCTTAAAAGCGGTTCCAATAGTTATAGAGAGACTCATCATAATCCTGATGTGCCGAATAGATCTCCTTCCTCATCGATGAAGTTCTAGAGTCTGGAAAGTACTTCTCCAAGAAATCCTTCCTCAGATTGGCCCAACTATGGTAGGCATTCGTCACATGCCTTGGAAGGCTCATGAACCACTCCTTTGCTTTTCCTTCTAATGACAGGTGAAAAACCTTCCATAGTACTTGATCAAGTGAAGCTCCCACCGGCTTCATACTCTGACAGATCATAGACAAAGATTGCAAATGCATGTAGGGATTCTCTCCTGTCAAGCCATGAAATTTAGGAAGAGAGTTAATGAGTAATCCTTTAACTTCAAAAGTAACATCAAAATTAGGACAAGTAGTAGTAAATTGGTCATAATTAACGTCAGAAGTTGTTGCTTCCCTAATGGTCCTCCATCTTTGATTCCCATTATTTTCACCAACTCTTTCATGCTCCCCATTACCTCCATTATCACCATTCTTAGGTTGGTTGACATGAAAGTTAGGGTTTTGCAGGAAGGCTGGGTTCTCGGCCATTATCACTCCTTTTAAAGAGTCATTCTCATTACTTAGCCCACTAGACTCTTCTTCAACAACTACCTTACTTCTCTCTTTTTCTTTCCTCCCCTTTCTAATCTTCCTTAAACGTCTCTCAATTTTAGGTTGGAAAGGAAGACGTTTAGCTTTTTGAGGCGTGCACAGGAACAATTCAAAAAGGAGAATAAAAAGGTAACAAAATTTACTTGCAAGCACATTAAGTCAAATAAAAAGACAAGATGTGATGGATGCAAGTGTCTAAGTATGTGAAAGTATTTATGAAAGTATGTATGTATGGATCAAAGAGTAATAAGAGGAAAAACTCAAAGCTATGTGGGTGCAAAAAGAATGCTAAGTATGAAAAGTGCAATTGTTGAGTATTCTTTTTGTTTGTGTTTTCAAAATTTAAATGCTATGCAAAGAAATTAAAATCCTATACTATTGACAAGTATGAAACTAAATTGTCTAAAATGAAATCTAAAAGAAAAAGTTCCTAACCTCAATTAGCAGCAAAATTGAAAAAAGCTAACCTAGAGAACCAATTACTTGGTTCCTCGGCAACGACCCCATTTTGATTTGAGCTTTAGTCTTACCCTTGAAGGTCAAATCATAAATATAATCCAAGGATTGTAATATAGGTTGCAACCTCGGGTCGTTTCACTTAATCGGAGCCTAATGAATGGACCTAAGCTAGCCTATATGTCATAAAATGCAAGCTAATTAGTAAGTAAGGGGTTTTGATTTTTGGAAGTCTAAACAAAATTAAATGAATTGTAAGAAAAGTGCGTAAAAGGAAATTTTTTTTGAATTTTTGGGAAAAGAAATTGGAAAGATAAAGATAATGATCAAATGTGATAGAATCCGCTTGAAAATGAACTTTGGCTATCATAGTTCGAAATAAATTTTGGTGGGAGTGAAAATCACTAAGTTTCAAATGGTAAACCTTAAAGAACTCTTTAAGTCCAAGGTCTTAATCGATGAACTCCATTCCTTAAGACCTTGTTAAATGCCCCTTAGTGTGTGTAGTGGGTAAATCAATGCAACAAGTTACTTGCGATCTCAAAGTAACTCAATATCTAACACAACTATGTAAGATAAAAGAGAGTCAACAAGATCACAAATAAACATATATGAGACTTCATATATTTAATGCTCAAAGTAATACATCAACAAATTCCAACAACAAAATGAATATCTAATACTTGATTAAACTGTAATCAAGAATGTTCAACTGTAAATTACAAATCCTAAACCTAGGAATTTATAAATCTTAGCTAAACATGGATTAAGTCACTCCCCTTCTAAACCTATTGAACTCAAGCCAACGCTACATCTTCAAGAGGAGAGAGGTGCCTAGCCACGCATAACTCCAGGAGACTTCACAACTGAGAACCCACTGGAAGCATCCATGGTAGCAGTAGTCAGTGGAAGGAGCAGAACAGTGGTGTGGATGAGAGGAGATGAGGGTGTGTGTTGAAGAGTTGTTCGGATGGTAGAGATAGTGAGTGATTATTCTCTGTTGTCGGCTCTCTTTTCTTAACCTAAAATAGGTAGTTTTTATAAACCGAGTTGATGGATCGGGTTATACAGAGGGTAAATTTCCAAAAATGTTCGGGTATTTGAAGGTTCGCCGCGGCGAATGCATCCAACTTTTCCTGAAAGGTTTCTTCAATAATCTGCCACGTTCGCCACGGCGACAGAATTAATTTACGCCGTGGCGAAGTTAACCTGAAGAGTCTTTGCGTGAATTCTTCATGCTTCATCGCGGAGCTTTCCTATTGCCCGGTTGACTTGTTGACTTATCATTTTCAGCCTTCACTCTTTGCCTCTACTTCTTGAGTTTCCTACAATAAACAAATGGTAGTTTGCAGTATCAATTGTTGTTTGAAAATTAATTTAGTGCAATTACTAATTATTTGTTACAAATTTACTCTCAAACTACATAAAGTAAAGGCAAGCACTTAAGAGTCCAATTAAGCATAAAATCTAAAAAAAAGAGGCAAGAATTGTAGTAAAAACTATGAAAATGTCACCAATTTATATAAGAAACTTGGGTTCAATCAGCTGACTTAGTTAGCCTATCAACAATCACCCATATTGCATCATGCTTCTTGCTAGTTCTTGGCAATCTTATCAAGAAATCCATCGTAATATTCTCTCATTTCCATTTAGGAATCAACAAAGGTTTAAGCTTACTGATAGGCGCTTGATGTTCTGCTTTAACTTACTGACACACTAAGCATTTTCTATCATATTCTGCAACATCTTTCTTCATTCCTTTCCACCAAAAGTGCTCCTCTTTTAAATCTCGATACATTCTCGTACTCTCTGGGTGCATTACATAGGGAGCATTGTGTGCCTCATCGAGAATCTCATCTTTCAACTTTAACATGTCTGGAATACACAATCAGTTACCTATCACCATCAATCCATCTTCTCTTATCTCTATTTCATAAGGTTTACCATTTTTAATCTCTTCTTTAAGTTTGCTCAAATACTCATCTTGCTCATGCAATTCCTTAATCTTCTTATTCAATACTGGCCTTACTCTAAAATTAGCCAATAAACAACCAGATTCGGTGATTCATTGCTTTAGTTCTCTCCCTTAGAGGTCAAATCAAAAATAAAATCCAAGGATTGCAATATATGATGCAACCTCGAGTCGTCACATTTAATCGGAACCTAAACGAATGGACCTAAGCTAACCTATATGTCATGAAATGCAAGCTAAATTAGTAAGGAGGGGGT
>JANITX010000008.1:36957346-36975649 GCA_027564395.1 Erythroxylum ulei
TGTTTGTTCAGAATGTTTGAATGTTGGGTTTTTAGGTTTTGTCTGAAAGGTTTCGCAGCGGCGAGGCTTAGAGTTTGTTGTGATGAACCTTTATAGGAGGGTTTTTTTGTTGAATCCTGTGACCTCGCTGCAGCGAGGCCCGACTTTCGCCATAGCAAAATTTTCCCGAAGGGTTTTCTCACTGAACCTCGGGAGTTCGCTACGGCGAACATCTATCATGAGGCATTTGCCGTGGCGAACCCACCACTTTCCACGCTACCAACCCTTTGAAATTGAATGCTTCTGATTTCCTATTCACGTGATCCTTACCTGAAGGCCCCAAACGGTTGCCTCGAGATAAGGAACAGGACCCGGGCCTAACGTCCTCTCTGTCACAATCATGCTTGTGCACGATCGTCCACTACCTAGTTTCTCCTTTCTGTCACTATCGTGCTTGTGCATGATCGTGCACTGTCTGTTTTCTCATTTCTGTCACAATCGTGTGTCTGCATGATTGTGCAACCTCCCTGAGGTTTCCTCTCTATCACAATCATGCTTTTGCATGATCGTGTAAGTCCTTTGGGGTTTCCTCTCTATTACAATCGTGCTTGTGGACGATTGTGACAGACGATCTTCCCTAGATTTTACAAAATAATATATTTCATCACCAGTTCATCTCTTTTGCTTAGTCTATCATTTCTAACTTATGTCATCATTATTTCTTCTTCATTCCTACTTCCATTTTAGCTCAAATAATTCTCACACAAATTAAAATCTATAATCAATCATAAATATCAAAAACAAAACATATCATACACGCGCACTCATCGTATTTTATGCACATATTCATCTTCATTTACACCTTCGTTTCATCTCTAACTTACCATCTCAATTCTTCTCATTTCGCGACATCACATTACTCCTTTTTCCTTAACTTTAGGCTCATTTTAGTTCATCTCCAAAACACCCAAGGAGATCCATGTAGAACAACAGTGAAAACAGAGCATAAGTATATCATCTTTCCATGAATTTTCTGAACTCTTTTTATACACATTTTCAATGATCTTTCTATCTCAAAAATCATCTCAACAACATCTTATGAAATATTGTTCATCAAATATACAAAAACAAGACACGCGACACACCTTAGTTTCTCATTCACGTTTCAACAAATATACATCCTCATTTTATAAACACTTAACTGCTAACTATCATGATGCATGTTTCATTCTACAAATCATAAAGAACCATACGATACTTCCTTGGTAAAACTCCAAACTCTTCAAAATCACATGAACCCTAGCTTTCCATGATACACGATTATCAACAGTTAAGGATGGTAGGGTGGGGTCTTCTTGTAGCAAATGAAGAAGACAACAAAATGATAGTAGCAAGGAAGGGTGAGAGCAAGACTTATGTTGATAGGGCAAAAAGAGAGGTTCGTGGGTGAAGAAGATGAAGAATGAAATAAAGAGAAATTAACAGTAGGTGGGAACAAATGAACACAATGAAAGATAAATAAAAATGAAGATGGTCTTTCACTTGGAAGAGTTTCGTGGGTTATACATATGGTGTGGCAAGTGACAACTTTCCTATAGTCTCTCCTTGGATTTTTATTTAACTAGTCTATTTGTCTCCAATTTTTACTCCAATTTTCTCCCAATTTTTGATGACATATGTCATTAAATCCCAATACCATTTATAAAAATTTTCACTACCATTTGACTCTTATTTCTACTACCATAAATCAATTGTCTTGCCACTTAACATTTTTCCTATTCTATAATTACCCAAAATTTCAAAAATTTCCTAAATTTCACCAAAAATTTTAGATCAATAAATATGCTCTCCAAAATCAATTTTCAAGACACAAAATCCACAATTCTCAATAAAATCACATTTATAAATCAATTATACCCAAAAAATGTCAATGAATGCATGTACAATCATTTAACGTTTGTAATAATTAATATTCACATGTCTGTGTATGCTATATTATGCATGAGCATGAAATGCACTTCCTAACTTCTCAATAATCTCTCATATACACTATTTTAGGGTTCTAACCCTTAGCATGGGATAACGAGATGTTACATGTTTAGTCGTTAATTCATCATTTAATATGTGTTTAGGTTATAATTGTGTTAATTTGTTAATTATTTGTGTTTTATGGGTTAGTACAAGTTTTTGAGCTTAAATATTATGTTTTTTAGGTACCTTGATATGTTTGGTAGTGTTTCAGGGTCAATATTAAAGTACGTAAGAGTTTAAGAGGGAACTCGGGCCATAACATAAGCCCACGATCGTGGCAAGCATTCCATGATAGTGACAGAAGCTCCAAGAATGGTCCATGATCATGGACTACATGCCATGATCGTGACAGAAGGCTCAGATGTGAGCCACGATCATGGCCTGTGTTGGGTAAACGCTCAGACACTTACGAACTTTATGTTTCGAGGGACTTTTTTGACTTTTCAGACCTAAAAAAAACCCTAGGGTTACCCAAAACATAAAACACTATTTAAAGAACAAGTGAAGAAAAAAAGGAGCTTTACATTCAATTACTCTTGGAAACCCTAAAGAGAGAGAAAAAGAAGAGAGAGAGAAAAGAAGAAGAGGAAGAAGGAGGAAAAAGAAGTGGACCCCGACATCGTTACTCTCTGGATCAGGTGGTATCCCAGCGCCGCTAACTTCCCAATTTGTCCAACCTAAGTTCCATTTCCTTTTTCGTTTAAATGTATGAAGTTGCAATGGATTATATGGAAATGGAGATTGGGTTGTTGATAATGTTCTAAACTCTCCTTCGGGATTTTACTTTGAGTTAACGTTGATTTAGTTATTTTTGTGTTTATTGGTTTGGGTGTTGTGATTGATTAATGTATTTGCATGTTTTAATAACAAATCGAGAGGGTGAGCCAGATAAAAATGAATAGATCGGATTAATGAGAGTTATGCAATCTAATTGACAATTTAATCAATCTATTCGGTAATTTCATGGAGAGAGATCCTATGCGAGACTCGATTTTTATTAGAGAACTTTAGAACTAATTAGAATTGTGGGTAATTTGTGAATTAAGAGGTTGCAAGTTCCATAATTCGATTAGGATTTAATGGTTATAATGAAAGAGAGATTAATCAACCCTACGACCGTCTAAAATCAACACCCCGTAAACACATAAATGGCTAGATTAGCATTAATAATAGGTAAAATCCCCTCTCTTATAACTTGATTAGCTCTCTTGATAGATTTCCATTGTGACATATGTGACTGCTCAGTTTAATTAAATTTTGTTGAAACTTTTGCTTTACAATTCTTGAATCAATTTCTTATATTTACTTTTCGTGTTCACTTGTGTAGCTTTTATTTCTTTTTATTCTTTTTTCTGAGCCTTGGATCATTTAGGATTAGGCTAGTACCCTCCTTTTGGGATCGACCCTTCAATACTACAAAGTATGACTCATGCGCTTGCGGATTATTGAGGGTTTTATAAATTGTAAAACTTGCTTAACAAGTTTTTAGCACCATTTTCAAGGTGGCGTAGATTAGTTTAATTCTTGTAGTCTAAGGTTTTTTTCACCATCTTTTGTAAAAAAAAGGAAAGAAGTTGGGCATAAAGTAGATGACATATCAACTTGGATATCACCAGATAACAATAGGGAATCTCAAGAGTTGAACGCTAAAAAGAGATGGAAAGATCGATGGTGGAGGAATACATTATAGAGAATGACAGACCCTTATGGACATCATTAGGCCACAACTCAATGCCCATCGTCAAGGGATTACGCGACCACCAGTGCAGGTGAATACATTCGAGATCAAACCTTCACTGCTAAATATGTTGTGAACCAACGTGCAATTCTACGAGTTAGCCAATGAGGATCCCAATGCTCATTTAGCTAATTTCTTAGAAATTTACTACACCTTTCGATATATTAGGAAGTCGGAGATGTTGTTAGGATGAGGTTGTTTCCCTTTACAGTTAGGGATCGAGCTAAGGCCTGATTAAATTCTCTCCACCCATCCAATATCACAACTTGGGAGAGCTGGTGCAAGTTTTTCTAGATAAGTATTTCCCTCTAAACAAGACAACAAGACTAATAAAGGAAATTATCAATTTCCAGCAAAATGACGAGGAGTCTTTATATGAAAGGTGGGAGTGGTATAAGGAGTTATCCTCATCATAACCTACCCAATGAATTCCTATTGCAAACCTTCTACACCGGAGTTAATCCACCCACAAGGAGCACCATAGACGCAGCTACTAGAGGATCATTTATAAGGAAAACAGTTCAAGCAACACACGATCTATTAGAAGGCATGGCATACACTAGTTGTTTTTGGACATCAGAATGAAGTAGGCAGCAATCAACCTTTTGGGACCTAAGAGGAATGATTGCTACAAATTCAATGACAACATTGTAGGTTGAGATCGACAACCTAACCAAGCAATTGAATAGCCTGAAAGCCACCTCTTCCTCTCTAATCACAACAATGCAGCACGAATATGAGTCATATAGACAAGAGAGCTATATCGCAACGGATTGCTTCTTAAGGGAAAAAAACAATGTGGAGGAATTCAACTTCAATAGAGCATAAGTTGGTCAGGGAGATAACATTCCTTATTCCAGCACATACCAGTCAGGGTGACATAACCACCCAAATTTTCATTAGTCTAACAACACTAAGATTCAGTTTAGAAATCGAGGGTCATATGGATATCAACAAGATAAATACAATGACTATGATTCCAAACTAGACAAGATCATGGACAAGCTCATAAGGATGGATGAGGCCTAGAAGAGGTTAGAAGAGCAAGTTGATCAAGTAACAAGGACTCATGTCTATTCTATTCTTAACCTGGAGGTTCAAGTGGAACAACTTACTATTGTGTTATTTACAATAGGTGTGGGAAGTCTTTCGAGAAACACGGAAGTATATCCTATAGAGAAAGTTAAGGCTATTACACTTAGGCGTGGGAAAGAGTTAGGATAATGAACAGATAAACCAAGTGAAACCCACTCTGTAGAAGACCAAGAGAAGTAGAACAAGGATGAAGAAAAGAATGAGGACCCTCCCTATATTCCTCCTCTGCCTTACCCACCAAGAATACCATTCATAAGAGTTGATGATGTCGAATCTTCAAAGGATCATAAGGAAGAAGAACATATGACAACGGACATAGAGTTTGAAGAAGCTATGAAAGTCTCTGATCGTGAAGCAAAATAAGAAGAAAAAAGGGAGTGACTAAGGAAGAACAAGAGTAGCTCACCCTTTTACCAAAACAACTGTTAAACTTAATAGAAGATTTAGGGAGTTTCATTATTCCCTATTTTATCGATAGTTTGTTAGTGAAAAGGACATTACTGAAATTAATTAGTTTTCTCAACTTTATCAATATTGTCCTTCTGATCATTTTACAATTTGTAGCTTACTCACAGGCTACAAAATTGATGTTGAATGAGAAGGGTGGAAGCAAGCCACACATAATTAATCCTGGCTGAGCTTCCAAGGATGCAAGGTCAAGCTAATGACCCTAAATTAGCATGTTTAGTGGTTAGATTTAAATTGTTGTGTAGTTAGGCTTATTTTAAATTCTAAAATAAGCTTGTAACGAAGTGGAATTGTTGGATTGCGAACTCTCTTATTCTCTTTGAATCAATTATAAGAAAGGGACCCAACTAGGTGTCAAGCGCATTGGGTCTCCATCTCCGATACCATACCCACCTCGATCAACCTGATGAGTTCATGTTCTAACCCTTCTCTTTTCATTTTTGTTAGTATTTTCTTCTTATATTTTTTTATTTTATGTTTTATTTCCTCTGGTGTGTTTATGTGCCCTTCTCACATTGAGGACAATGTGTTGTTTAAGTATGGTTAGGATTGTGTGTTTTGCTTTGAGTGCAAATTTTGCATATTGTTATGTTAGTGTATTTAGGTTGCATATTCTGAATTATGTGAATGTATCGATGGCTTCAATGGAATGAAATCGATTTAATTTTGAACATAATCTATTAGGTTATAAAGAGTCATTAGCTCACAAAATTAGTGATCTGAGTTCTTTGCTAAAATATGTAAGTTTATTAGGATTCAGTATTAATTTATCACCCTATAAGTTCTCACGTTCATTTATAATTTTAGGTCTTTCAACTACGTAGCTTTGCTAGTTTTTTATTTATGAAAATGAGTAGCTAAAGAAACAAGGTAGGCATTAATTAAAAAAACGTGTTTGTAAATTTTAAATAAATAACTATTTCGCTGGCTTTTGGGTTATGAATAGAGCTAGTAGCTAGTTGAGAATGTAATGTAGCCGAGTAAATGGATCGACACGCATCACAAAGATGTGTCTTGACGTCAAAAGATTATAATGACATTCCAACCAAGCAACTTACTAAAAACATGACTTAGTAGTAACCGAATCGACATTCATCACCAATGTTTGCCTCCGTGCAAAAAGACTAGGTCCATGTCCACAAAAAGTAACAAAAAAAATAAAAGAATGTTTTCTAATAAAAGCTACTAAACTTGTAAGTAGCTTAACATTTCATGAAAACGTACTTGAGAGTAGTTACAAAGTTGATTGACCAAATAATTATTAACGTGCATGTACAATTGAAATGGGTGAACCAACTTGACATTTAAGATTTGATTAATATGTTTATTTAGTCCAAAGATCTTACACACAATTTTGCATGTTAATAATTTGGAACAACTTAAATGATTATGTTTAGAGTTAAATTTGCTTCATGAAGTTGAAGACATTGTCTCATTATTGCATGGTTTGCTTTGTAATTTTGTGTTATTTGTTGTTTTGTTTGCTTAAGGACAAACAAATGTTTAAGTGTGGGGATGTGATAAGTGTAAATTGCATCGTGTTTTAGGGCATAGTTTAATATGTGTTTAGCCATTAATTCAAACATTTAGTATGTGTTTAGGTTAGAATTGTGTAATTTGTTAATTATTTGTGCTTTAAGTGTTTTATAGGTTAGTACAAGTTTTTGAGCTTAAATATTATGTTTTTAAGGTACCTTAGTGTGTTGGCTAATGTTTCAAAGCCAATATCGAAGAACGTAGCAGTTTTAAAAGGAACCCGGGCCATAATATAGGTGCCACGATCGTGACAGAAGCTTTAGAAATGGCCCTACCTGCGTCGAGTAGACCTACAGATGCATACGAATTTCACTTTTCGAGGGAATTTTTGGACCTTTCAGACTTCGAAGAAACCCTAGGATTACCCAAAACATAGAAGACAATTTAAAGAAAAAAAGTGAAGAAAAAAGGGAACTTTACATTTAGCTACTCTTGGAAACCGTAAAGAGAGAGAAAAAGAAGAGAGAGAGAGAGAGACGAAGAAGAGGAAGAAGGAGGAAAAAGAAGTGGATCCCAATGCCGCTGCTCCCCAGATCAGGTAGTATCCCGGCGCCGCTGCCTTCACAATTTATCCAACCTAAGTTTCATTTTCTCTTTATTTCCTTTTTCATTTAAGTGTATAAAGTGGGGAATGGATTGTATGGAAATGGAGTTTGGGTTGTTGATAATGATCTAAACTCTCATTCAGGATTTTACTTTGAGTTAATGTTGATTTAGTTATTTTTGTGCTTATTGGTTTGGGTGTTGTGATTGATTAATGTATTTGCATATTTCAGTAACAAACCGTGAGGGAGAGCCGGATAAAAGTGATTAGATCGGATTAATGATCTAATTGACAATTTAATCAATCTAGTTGGTAATTTCATAGAGAGAGACCCCGTGCAAGACTCAATTGTTTATTAGAGAGCTTTAGAACTAATTAGAATTGTGGGTAATTTGTGAATGGAGAGGTTGCAAGTTCTATAATTTGATTAGGTTTACTATTAATGGTTATATCTCGAGAGAAAGTAATTAATGCTACGACCGTCTAGAACTGACACCCCGTAAACACATAAATGGCTAGATTATAAGTTGATTAACTCTCTTGACAGATTTCTATTGTCACCTGTGTGACTGCTTATTTTAACTTTGTTTTGTTGAAATTTCTGCCTTACAATTCTTGACTCAATTTCTCGTATTTACTTTCCGTGTTCACTTTTACAGTTTTTTTTCTTTTTATTCTTTTCTTTGAGCCTTAGATGACTTAGGATTAGGCTAGTACCCTCCTCGTGGGATCGATTCTTCAATACTACAAAGTACGACCCATACACTTGCGTATTATTGAGGGTTTTATAAATTATAAAACTTGGCCAACAAAAGTGTTAATTCTAATAAATGGATTGATGCTACGAAAGAAGAGTTGAGTTCTATGAAGTATAATAAAGTTTGGGATTTAGTCAAATTGCCTTAAGGTTGTAAGAGAGTTAGAGTCAGATATAAGTGGATTTTAAAGACCAAACGTGACTCTTATGGCAATATTGAAAGACATAAAGCTAGACTTATTGCCAAAGGTTATACTCAGAAAGATGACATTGAATATAAGGAGACTTTTTCACCTATTTCAAAGAAATACTCCTTTAGAATTATTATGGCACTTGTGGCTGATTATGATTTAGAGTTACATCAAATGGATGTGAAAATAGCCTTTTTTTAATGGTAATTTAGAGGAAGACATGTATATGGATCAATCTAAAGGCTTTTCAATTGAAGGAAAGGAAGACATGGTGTGTAAACTTAAGAAATCAATATATGGACTTAAGCAAGCCTCCCGACAATGATATCTTAAGTTTAATGATATTATTACCTCCTTTGGATTTGAAGATAAAATCGTTGATCGGTGTATATATCTAAAAATTAGTGGAAGTAAGTTGATATTTTTGGTACTTTATGTTGATATTATCTTGTTAGCTACTAATGATCTTGGTTTAATACACAACACAAAGAAATTTCTCTCAGAGAATTTTGAAATGAAAGATTTGGAGAAGCTAGTTATGTGATAGGAATTGAAATATTCTATAACAGGTCACAAGGACTATTAGGCTTATCTCAAAAAGCTTATATTAATAAGGTCTTGGAGAGATTTGGCATGAAAAATGTCTACAAGTGTAGTTCCAATTCAAAAGGGAGACAAGTTTTGTCTTAGTTAATGTCCAAAGAATGAATTGGAACATAAGCAAATGACAAATATTCGTTGTGAATCAATTGTTGGAAGTCTAATGTATGCTCAAACTTACACCAGACCAGACATTAGCTTTTTTGTCAGTAGGCTAGGTAGGTATCAATGTAATCCTGGATTGGATCATTTGAAAGTTACAAAGAAAGTTTTGAGATATCTATAAGGTATTTAAGATCATATGTTCACTTATAAGAGATTTAGTCATCTGGAAGTGATTAGATATTCAGATTCAGATTTTGTCGGTTGCATTGATATCAGAAAGTCCACTTTTGGCAACCTTTTCTTATTAGCTGGAGGGGCTATTTCTTGAAAAGTGTGAAGCAGTCTATCATTGTTGCGTCCATTATGGAAGTTGAATTTATAGCATATTTTGAAGCTACAATTCAAGGATTATAGTTGCAGAACTTTATTTCGGGACTTGAAGTTGTTGACATTATTGCCAGGCTATTGAAAATTTATTGTGATAATTTTGCAGCAATTTTCTTTTCAAAGAACAAAAAATATTCTAAAGGAGTTAAACATATGAAATTAAAATACTTTTTCGTTAAAGAAGAAGTTCAGAAATAAACAGTGTCAATTCAACATATTAGCACTAATTATGTGATTGTAGATCCTTTGATGAAAGGATTGGCACCGAAGGTCTTTAAAGAACATATTGAAAGAATGGGTATTATGGGATACCATTATTTAGATTTATAATGTTTGTATTTTGACACTGTGAACTCATTTATGTTTATGTTTCTGTCAATCATATTTTATAGTATACATTTATGAATAAATTATGTTGATAGGATTTGTTGTTGAATAAGACATGATTATTGGACCATTATTGTTTTTCTTATTTATGGATCATATTGAATAAAGCACTAATATTATAATACATGGAAGGAATTATGTCGTTTGTTAAGATACGAAACCACTACGACTCTTATTAGTATCTTTTTTTGATTATGATTTATGATATAATCAACACTAAAGAATTTAGCAAAATTTATGTGCAAAATGTTTATTTATTATGAAACCGTGATATAATATTTTTCAATTAATGAGCCAAGAGGGAGAATGCAAAACCTATATGTTTAATATGTGGTGCATTAACTAATAATGGTTTTAATAATAGTAAATGCTAAATTTTGATTAGGTAAGATAATGTTTTGTTTTAAACTTGCCGTTTGATAGAAACAGTTCAGATATTTTTATTTTATTTGAAGCTGGTCCTTATTTTTGCCTACACACCTCTGTTTTATTTCACCATTAGAAAGTAGGATTATTGAGGAAAAGAGAAGGGAAATCAAGTTTCTCTATATTCAATCATTTAAAAGAGTTTTTCTCCATTACAATTAAAAAAAAAACATGGATAAAGGTATGTACTTCATATTTTATATATTCAAGTAAAACATAGAATTTTGAAGCCCTATTGCAATTACGTCTATGTTAAATTATGCTTACAAATATTATACAGGTTTTTTTAAATGTTGGAAATTACAAATATAGGTGTCGTTAATTTGATACGTGCTCAATTGCTCTTTATGCCGTCAATTTCTAGTTTTATGCTGGATTTTGATGCATCTTTCTCTTTATAGATGATTCCCAGCCATTATCTTTGAAACCCGTTATTGAACTGTTGTATGTTGCAGCAGATAGTGATTCGAAAAAGAAAAAGAGAATAATATAATTACATTGATTTATTTCAAGAAACTTTACAATGCAATTTTCATAGTCTGGCTCGAAATATGAAGCTTATTATGATTCTATAATGTAACCGAGGTGGTCAAAAACACCAAACCAACATTCAGCTGGGTTTGCTGCTCTATGTTGTCATACCTAGATTCTGTCTACTGCCATGCATATTATTTACTTTATCTACGTAGACCAAATAAGGTATGTAGGGCTAAATACCCCACCATTCCCTTTCAAAAAGAAAGTAGCAGTTTCAATTAATCCATACCATAATAAAAGTAGCAGGCTCAAGTCCTAACTGAAGCACTAATTAAATAAAGACTACTCGCGACTGAATAGCTTCTGCCAAATCATTGGATACCCATCTACGACTTTATAGTTTTGCTGCATTTGCATGTAAAGCAAACCAAGTACAGGAAACATTCAAATCAATCAATCAATCCAAGAAAACGATAAATCGTTTTGAACTTTGACCGCAGCCCCATGCCATGACACCTGACCTGACAGCTTGAAAAATAAAATAAAAATCTTTATTATGATAAATATCATTATTTAAAAGGCATAGAATTTTACCGACGGTGCTGATCTGTCATAAATTAACACATGGCAGATTTTGACCGATTCAATGGAAAGTGGCAGTAAAGAAGAGCTTTGAGGTTTGTTTGATATTATTATTCTTTAAATGTTTTGAAGAAAAAGACCTATGGCAAATTTTCTTGGGGTTGCTCATCGGTCGTCAACCCCAAACTTCTTATTGGGTAACTACAAAAACCCCAAATTTCTAACTATTTAATTGTTTGTCTTATGCAATTATTAAAATACTTGGGTCTATACTCTACGGGTCACTTTAGTAACGTTATCAATATTTAAAAAAAGGTTTAATTGATATTAAATTTTCATAAATTAGGTTAAAGTTTTAATAAAATTAAAAAATTTAAAATATAATTAAAAAATTGTATTTACCTATAAAAAATTTAAGTTTAATTTTAAAATAAAATTTATTTATTTATTTGAATTTATAAGAAATTAATTTAGAAAAATCGATCCGTTAATTTATAAATTGATCGGTTTTTAAGAACAAAAGTTATTTAAATAAAATGAACTTAAAAGTTTAAAATTAAACTGAAAAATTGGCTTATTTAAAATTGTTATAATTGAATCAACCGAATCGGTTAAGTCTAAAAGCCAAATCTTCATGTTATCCCGTTTTTATCCCGCTCTAATTACACATTAAAGTATTTTGATTCCATCAATCCTAATTCATTAATAAACGGGAATACTGAAAAGGGTCTTCTCCTCCAAAAATTAATTATTATCATTATCTTATTCAAAATTTGATTAATCAATTTCGGGTAGAGCCTCTTCTTCTATTATTTATGTCTTCTACTAAGGAATACAAGTCACAATTTTATTCACCATAATCTCCGGCCATATTTGATGTTATCAATCATAATGTATATTAATACAACATCTTTTTGTAATATCTATTTGTATTATTAATAATAAAATATTTTTTATTATTACAATAAGAATGATCATTGATGTAATTGTGTTTTTATAAATATATTAAATATTGTTATTTTTATTTTACATCAAAAGAATAAATTTGTAAAGAAGTTTATGTTGTGCTATATTTAAGGATATCAATTTTGGCTCAGTTTAGCCCGATTTTGTTTAAATTGATCGGTCTATATGTCAAAAGTGGTTGATCCGATTCAGCTCATGACTCGACTGTTGCTTAAAAGACAACGTCATTTTCCATTTTTACTTTAAAAGATCCATTAACATTTATAGTCATATTTGAAATAAAATATAAAAAAATTTATATAAAGAATGAAGTTACCGTTTATTTTTCAAGGTTGTAGCATCGTATTATTCAAAATAAATCGTAACATTGGTCAAAGAGACAAAAAGTAGAAAAGAAAATTCATATTCAATCTCTTTTCCATTTCTTTTGGGTATTTTTGTGATAAAGAAGAAAATTTGTAACGTTTTGGAATGCAAATGCATGTGAAACCAACAACCGTTACTGTAATTGTAATTGTAGATGTAAACAAACAAACAAACAAAGAGAGCGTGGCAATCGCCGGCCTTCTCTTGTCTGCTACCCCTCAACTCCTTCCTCCTCTTCTTCTGCTCAGTCCCATTTTCATCATTTACCCTTATTTTCTTTTGTACTATGTCTTCCTCCCTCTGTCTCTTCCTTATTTTTCTTCTTTTTTCCGACTCTTATCTGTCCACAATTTCTAGTATGTCATCTTTCTTAGTGCTATTATTATCTTCTTCTTCTTCCTTAAGTATTTGGTTTTTACCATAAATTTGGAGGTTTCAAGCCTTTCTGAGCAACCCCATACGCTTTCCTATTTCGGGCTTTTCCAAGGTAGTTTCAGTTACAAGGCTGTTACATGGTTTTAAAGCCGTCATTTTCTTGTTTCTATAACTCGTAACTTACCTCATCGGCCTCCCGCCAAGTTTTTTTTTTCCCGGCGAACGGCAGCCTGGGGCTACGAGACATATGGCAGCTGTTTTCTGGGTTCTTTTTGTTTCCTTGGTTTCATCAATATTCTCACAACCCTTCTCTACCACCACCGACACGTCGGCTCTTCTCCGTTTCAAAAGCTCGGTTTTTAGCGACCCTCTCAATTTGCTCTCTTCCTGGAACTCCACTTTCGATTGCTGCACTTGGTATGGCGTCACTTGCGATGAGTTTTCCGGCGGAGTCATTGCCTTGAACATTACTGGCAGCATCGCCTCACTTCTCGCAGGAACACTACCGGATTCTATTGGAAACCTGACAGAGCTTCGAAGTTTGGTACTTTCTCACAACGCCCTCTCTGGTGAGATCCCTGCAAGCATTGGGAATCTTAGGTTCTTGGAGGTTTTAGAGTTTCAAGGAAACAATTTCTCTGGGATTATTCCCGCTCGGTTAAGCACTCTTCAATCTCTTCAAGTCCTCAACTTTTCGTTTAATTCTCTAAGGGGTGAAATTCCCGGTGACCTGATTGGTTCTGACAATCTGAGAGTGATTGATTTGTCAAATAACATGCTCAATGGAGACATCAGAATCAATGGTTCAAGGGAATGCTTGGGATTGAAACACTTGAAACTGTCTAATAACCTTCTGGAGAATAACATTCCAAGGCAGATTGGCAACTGTAAAAATTTGAGAACTCTGTTGCTTGATGGAAACAATCTAGGAGGTCAGATACCGGTTGAGATTGGTCAACTTGCGGAGCTTCGTGTCTTAGATGTTTCTACAAACAGTCTAAATGATAAGATCCCCAAAGAGTTAGCCAATTGTCGAAAATTGGCTGTTGCTATATTGACTAATCTCAGTAACTTTGTTGGTTTTGGTGACAAACCCGTGATAGAGTTCAATGCTTTTGAGGAAAGCATTCCTTATGAGCTGTTGACAATTCCAAGTTTGCAGATTTTGTGGGCACCAAGAGCAAATCTTCATGGAGAGTTGCCTCGCAACTGGAGTAATTCATGCTCACTGAGAGTTCTTCATTTGGGGCAAAATTCTTTAACAGGTATTGTGCCTGAAGGTTTGGGAGTTTGCAAGAACCTTACTTTCTTGGATTTGAGTTACAACCGTCTAGTTGGCTACCTTCCTCAGCGGCTGCAGGTTCCTTGTATGATCTACTTTAATGTTAGTCAAAACAATATCTCTGGTAGTCTTCCAAGTTTTCCTAACGGCAATTGTGATGTTAACTTGGTCAGCTGTAGTGGAGATCCCGAATTTCTAGATCTGGAGGACATTCGGACTGCATACTCCAACATTCCTGTTTGGGGTATCCAAATGGAGAACCTTTTGGGGTCCATTAATGATGAAGGTTTCCCTATTGTTCACGATTTTAGTTGGAATCAGTTCGCTGGTAATTTGCCATTGTTTTCATTTGGAGATGAATTATTGAAAACCAGGACTAAATGTTCATACAAGTTGTATTTGAACAGTAACGCGTTCAATGGGTCTATCCCCGGTGGACTTGTTACTAGTTGTAATAATCTCCTTAGCATATCTGTCAATGTGAGCGCCAACCATCTATCCGGTGAGCTTAAGGAGCTGTTGCTTTTCAGTTGCCGGCAAATGAGAGAGTTTGAAGCAGCGTATAATCAGATTAGTGGGTCACTAACACCTGGTCTTGGGAACTTAAAGATGCTTGAATACATTGACCTGAGAGGGAACAAACTCTCTGGTTATCTGCCCAGTCAGTTGGAAAGTTTGCAGTCTCTGCAAGTAGTTCTTCTTGGAGGCAACAACTTGACGGGGGAAATACCATCTCAATTTGGTCAGTTGGCTTCCCTCATGGTTCTGGATCTTTCACATAACAATGTAACTGGAAAGATTCCTATAAGTTTGGTGAATGCTAAAAGTCTTGAAATACTGCTGCTCAACAACAATAAGCTTTCAGGTGAGATTCCCTGGCATTTCTCAGACCTTCCCAACCTTACTTTACTGGACGTTTCTTTCAATAATCTCTCTGGTCCTGTACCGCATGTTCCAAGTTTGGCAGATTGTAATAGGCTCAAAGGTAATACTTATATGGACTTGTGCCCAGAAAAAGCTTCATCCTCTGAGCTTCCACTGTCGGGTACTGGTGCAAATTTGCGGAGTCCTAAGAAAAAGAAAATATATATTATTGCGGCAATTATTTCAGCCACTCTCTTAGTTTTCTTATTACCGGTGGTAGTTTTGACCTTTGTCTGTTGGAAGAGAAGATTCTGTAAAGATTCAAACTTGAAAGAGAAAATAGTAGTGACTTTTGCAGATGCCCATGCTGAACTTACTTATGACAATGTTGCAAGAGCAACTGGGAACTTCAGCGTTCGGTACCTGATTGGTACTGGTGGCTTTGGGTCCACTTACAAAGCAGAACTATCACCAGGTTACCTTGTGGCTGTGAAGAGGCTCTCCATTGGCAGAATTCAAGGCACTCAACAGTTTGATGCAGAGATTAGAACATTAGGCAGAATTCGGCATAAGAACCTCGTTACACTGGTTGGTTATTATGTGGGAGAGGCCGAGATGTTCCTAGTATACAATTATCTTTCTGGTGGAAACCTTGAAACCTTCATTCATGACAAATCGGGGAAAAATGTACAGTGGTCAGTCATATACAAGATAGCTCTTGACATTGCACAGGCGCTTGCTTACCTCCATTACTCGTGTGTTCCCCGTGTACTTCATCGAGATATCAAGCCCAGCAACATCTTGTTGGATCAAGAGCTCAATGCCTACCTATCAGACTTTGGTTTGGCCAGACTTTTAGCAGTTTCTCAGACCCATCTTACAACCGATGTCGCAGGTACATTTGGGTATGTTGCACCTGAATATGCAACCACTTGTAGGGTGTCTGACAAATCAGATGTTTATAGCTTTGGTATAGTGCTGTTAGAGCTCTTGTCAGGCAAGAGGTCCCTTGATCCATCATTTTCCGAGTATGGGAATGGCTTCAATATCGTTGCTTGGGCTAAGATGATGATCAAGGAGGGGCGTTCTAGTGAGCTTTTCTCTTCAGAATTATGGGAACCAGGGCCTAAAGAGAAATTGCTGGGGCTGTTGAAGCTTGCTTCAACCTGCACGGTAGAATCATTATCAGTGCGCCCGTCCATGAAGCAAGTCCTGGAAAAATTGAAACAATTGAAAACTTGACAGTTTTGCATACTTCTAACATAGGGTGTTGGTGTGAAGGTGACGCCAGTTACACCACAAAAATATTCCAAAACCTTGAGGTGAGATCAATTAAAATGGGAAAGTTCCTTTTAGAATTGTGTTAGATTAAGGTATTGTATACAAACTCATTTTGCATGCTAGAGCATTAACTTCTTCATTTCCTGCAATCATGCTGTGTATTTAGCCGGCTGCCAAGTCTTTTAAAATGTCTCACCTTCAAAACATTATTATGGAGCTGAAACTAGTACAACTTTTACAGCAGGTTGGATTGTGAGGAACATAACCTTTCCCCATCTCACAATCCGCATCTGCATAGGGTGTTCGAGGCATTACTGCTACATTTCTCACAGTATTCTTAAATTTCCAATTTCTTCTTCTCAGCCCCTTTTCATCTCTTTGCAGAATTGATTCACAAGCTTTACGAGTATTAAAGCATAAGAAGTAGAATGCTAACGGATGGCTTATTGGACTAATACTACATACTAAGATCTTGGGCAAAGCAAGTCAAACTAACACCTATCCTTTTCTTGAGGTTGTAAAGTTCCTTAGGACACATTTCACCCATCTATTACTGGTTTTGTACAGAACTCTTAAATGGGAGGAACCATATGTGACAAATAATATCACAGGATTATTTATTGTAGAGGAATGTGTCCTTAGTACCTCGGATTCAGCACGTATTCTGACCCAAATAAGTTCAAAATCAATTCTATATTCTGTATTTTCATGACTTGGTGGACATTGTTTGTGGCATCCGGAAAACAAACTAAAGCAGGTTTAAGTTCCTTGGTTAAAAAAAATGGCATTTATTGCCTCTCTTTCAGGAAATTTTATGGCAGTTATTCAACATGACTGCTTTACCATGCGCCGAAAAGAGCAAGTTAATCGATGAGAAAAAAGTCTCAATTTCTTTGATCTTAAAAGGGAATCTATCTCCTTTAGTTTGGGAAGAAAAGGGTATTATCATATTGATGAGGAGGCACTGCAAAGCACTGTGTGGGATTAAACCATAAAATCAAGTACTAACACCTTGCTTTGCCTTTAGGATAAGCTCCTCAGTTGTGGTGCAAATGATCTCATTAACCCGTTTTAGCCCAACGGAGTAGAGCCTGCCAAGAGTATCCTGTATTGTATGTATTCAATGAAATTGTCTAAAAGTACTACCAACAGTCGACACAACACATTCTCACCCGAGAAACAATTCCCGGCTTCTCTAAATTGCCAATGCATCATCCACATCAAAATTACAGCTCTCGTCCCACTCTACTTTAGCTCCTCACAACGCAAATCCGTGCTCTACACCCATACTATGTTTACTGTTACAAAGACTTAGCAAAAAACCATAAATTTACAAACAAAATCAGCTAAAGTCTAAATATAGTAGTTGAACTCTTGAAATTCAACTCAACCTTACCGAATCCCTATATTTTAAGTTTTTCCCATAAAGATAAAATAAACCCACAAAATTACTAAGCCAACACAATATAATGGACAACAATAAGAAGAGAAAGATGCACAAAGCTTTACAACAAAGTTGTCAACCTTTATATTACTCACAAATGGTACAAAAGATACAAAACTCAAACTCTCCCTAATTGAATGAACCTTTGCTCAAATGAGCTATTTATAGGCTTTTACAGACTTGTTGGGCAAGAATACAAGAAAGTGGTCTCAAGGTTACTAAATCACTAACTTAGTTAGTGGTTGACATTTTTAACCACTTTAGGCACTACTTTAATGGGTGGTTTACATAACTTACTATTATCCTACTTTTAAGTTAAAGAAACATATGCAAAATGCTTACAAGACACTTCATCCGCATTCTTTGGTCACATCCAGTAGTATCGATCGGTATCATCACAGTTCACAATATGTGTATTTGGT
>JANITX010000008.1:36984679-36996967 GCA_027564395.1 Erythroxylum ulei
AAACAATAGTATCGTCTACTAATTATTACCGTTCTAATTTTTATTAAGCTATTTTTATAATTTTATATGATTAAAAACAATTTCTTACCTGTTTCAATTTTTATTAAATGCACTGGACATTTTTACTGCGCATTTGCGCAGAGATAACCTGCAAGTAGTTAATACTATAGCCAGTATCACAAACATCTTATTTAATTAGTTGCTACTTCGACGTCCTCCAGCTTTCTTTCTGCATGGCACTGTTCATTAATTGCTTAATTATCGTAACAGGTCCATCCATTGAACAAAAGAAAAAAGCTATTTCATTCTTCTTTTGTAGCCAGACAATGTTTCGCCACCGATTTAATTTTGTTTTTTAGGGGTTGTAGATCCAGACTGTGCCGGTTGCATAATGCATCTCCAGACACCCACCTTAAGATACATTACACCCAATAAACAAAAAGGAGTAGATGGTACCTGAAAAAGGTACGTCAGAAAATTTTATTCAACTACGTCAATTTCTTCAGGAGTAAGGTCCGGTTACCGGGTCAAAGAGGGAATATAATTGCTGCATACAGAAGTGCATACGATTCTAGTTATAACAATTATCAAGAAGCATCATCATTGCGAAAATTAGTTGTGATGTAGTTGTATAGAGGGACACACACAATTATGTCTAAAAGAAGAAGGAACTTAGAGGTCCAAGAAATGATGATGCCATCAAATCCTCAAACTGCAAAAGATACCAAGCTCGAAATGTGTACACAATTCTCGTGCAGAGCTTGAAAAACTCCATTCTATTAGAACTATGCTCTGCAGAAAGTTGCAAAGATCAGGGACTACTGACTGGGATGCAATTAAAATTTGCAAACACTGACACTTCCGCGGAAAGAACAAGGAATGAGAGATATTGCCCATATCCACTATAATCCATTAAAGTGAGGAAGTTGCCAACACTTACTATCTATACAACTCTGGAGAAATCACAAAGTTTTGAAGGCCATATGCAGTACATAAGCAACTTGGAAACTTGGGACATCTCATAGTCCTGAATGTGCTGAAACATGTTTATGATATGTCAATTTGAGAAAGCAATTATGCATCAACAGCAATGACCCAGTTGAGCACGGAAGTACATTAATATGATACATGTAGTGCATCTCAATGTGAAAAAGAATAAAAGAAAGCGACCATATTTATACAGAAAGCAAATAAGACAAACAATCACATGGATCCATATTCCCTTAATGCCAAAATGAAACACGTGAAAGGAAGAACAAGAAACATTACAGGTCAAGGAAAAGTTGACCAATGATATTAGCCAAGGTCATGATGAGCTTCGGTTTGAGAATTGGAATAACGGATTCCCTTTCCAAGTTAACAAATTCTTTGTTCCTTTCCTCCATTCCGTTTCTTCAATTAACACCAATTTGTCAATCTCGTTTCTGTCTCTTCCTCTCAGGCTCTGCCTCCTGGCATTTTTGGCGATTATAAGTTAAAGAAAAGCAAAAGCTTTGGGTTAGGAATCTGAAATCAAATCGTTGGAATTGGAAAAGACATATAGTTTCAGAGAAGCTAACAAACAAAAAATGTCTGTCAGGGAAATTAAATGAATAGTGTAATGTCGTAGTTGATGATATATGGATGGTAATGTTGCTCAAAATGTCTTCTTTCTAATAAAGTCTGCATTTTCCGTTCTGTACCCACAGTTCATGTATAACTACTGTCCTTGATTCGGTTATGGTCATTAATTCTTCACGTGTGCCGTCTGTTTTATGGTAATTTAGTTATACAAGTTATCATACTAATCAAGATAATTTTGCTTTTGCCTTGGTTTGGTTATTAAAAAAACGGTATGATTATCATGTGAAGGTGATGGTGTGTGCCAAAAAGATACGGACATACATCTTATTCGCCTCCTCCTGCATAAGAAACCAATAAGCATATGTTGAGCAACGTTTGGGCATAATATGGGCAATGGAAAGAGACAGGGGAAAGGCAAGTTATCAAAGAGCCTTGGGCAATTCATAACCTCCAAAAATTATTGCAAAATGTTTTTCCATGAACAAAATGAAAAATCGCCAAAAATGTTAAAAGTAACTAACCTATCAAAAGAAGCAAAAGAATCTTCTTATCCTCATCTTTGTTTTCACTGCTCTGCTCACCTAATATCAGAATATATACATTGGCATCTATAAGTTGCCTCTTGTATAAAAGTATTTACATATAACCTATCTTGCAGTCTGTGTGGCAAGGTGCAGCTTTATCTGCAACAACCACAGAAGGCTCAGCCTCCTAGATCATGGACTCGTTTGCCATAATGTTACATCTGGCATTCCTTCTCCTGCTGAATTGAACCTCGACAACATCCACACACACTAATCAGGAGTAGATTAAATCCTATTGATTCCATGACCTCAAATAGGGTCTCTCCATCTGATCATGTAAGCTAGGATTTTGCTGACCTTGAGTCCATCCAAATTCATCAGGCATCAAGTTATTTGAAGGATCACGTCCATTCAAGTAATTAATTGGAGGAGCTGCATGTTGTAACGAATGACTGATCCTGGCACTACCCCCACTACCCATCTCATAATTCCTAGGCAACATGAGTTGCTCACTCGAACCCATTGGACCAAATGGGCTACTTGAATGCAGTTGATTACACTGTGATAGAACACTAAACAAGCTCTGATCTGCACCAGTTCCAATAATATGGCCCGGAATACTGGCACCATCAGAACCATTCCAGCCACCACGAGATTGACGCTCAACAGGAAGCCAGTTTTGAGTTAGCATTCCATCACAATGGCTGTGAGGTTGGAGTTTTACTGGCATGTAAGCATGATGACTGACCCAGTCTTGCAAATTGACAGTGGATAGAAGACCTTGTCTTGGAATTAAGTATCCACCTCCATCAGAGTAAATAGCATCTGGAATGTTTTGGTGCAAGTAACCTTCACCATGTCTCTTCTTGCTGTGTTCCATTGGCAGGGAAGAATTCAGGTTCCCTTGAAGATGCCCATTAAACTGACACTCTTCCATCAATATGTTCTTTGATGATTGGATATCAAGCCTTACTTCCTTTTGTTCACTTTCATAGCATAGTGTCCCCTGCCCTTTAAACAGAGATTGAAGCAATCCATTGGGATCATTGTTTGGGTAAGAAGTGTAGGAACCATCATCAGATTGTCTGTGTAACAAATCCTTTCTCATGTTTTCTTCACCTGCATTATATTCCAAATCAATTAACTGGGACTGCTGATCCCCATTGAGTTGATGTGGAAGGGACAACCTACCAGAAGATCCATATTTATGGCTTGCAGTTGAATCATAATAAGACTTTGGCATACCAACTGCGGACCATACACCATCACTGGAAGAGACGGGAATACCCTGGCTGATGGAACCATCAGCAGTATTGGCATTTCCTGAGTACGCAGATACATCAGGAGAAGTTCCGTCAGACTTAGCAACCACATGATTATGTTCTGAGTCCATATCTGTGAGGTTAGGCTCATCGCTACCACTAAAAGGAGAAATCTGTTGAAGAGATTGGTACTGTGGAGAGACAGAAACAGAACCTTCATTGGCTGAAATGGGATAATTGGCTGCCTCTATTTCATCATTTTCATCCTGAACCATACTTTCATGGTTTTCTTCTTCACCCTATCCAACCATAAACAAGTTAAAAATAGAGCCAATAAGAAAGATTTGCCAAATAAAAACAGCATCAAATGTACGTACAGCAAAGATAGAAAAGGAAAAGAAAGCAAAAGTAATACAGAGAAGTAAACCTCCAAATCAAATCCAAGGTCTCTTCCTCCTCGATCACTCTGACCATGAAGCAAAATCTCTAAGTTTTCTTTCTGCCCATCCTGAATAGCCATTAGCATAAAACAACAGTTAAAGCTTAGAATAATTGAGACAAACTCACCTACTACAATTTCCACTGGAAACCCAACAAGTTAGTTCAAAATGCCCAAAGGAATAAACAGAGATGGAAGATATGCAAGGCTAGAGTATCAAACCTCCACTGAATATTTCAGTTTTTCTTTCAGGTCTTGCTTCAAAGACATGGTAATCTCCCTTCTCTGGAACTGCCTTGCTTTCCAATTTGTATATGCTGTAGGAAGATCTTCATTTGCCAATTTCAACCTATATACATATAAATATATATTCAAAAGGGGAAAAACAAAAGGCTTCTTAGTTTGTAGGAAGCATTCAATTCAATTTTCAAACTAACCAATACTCCTGCAACTTTTTGGCCTCCTCTTTTACAAACTCTTCATATGGTTGTACATGCAATGTATCAAGGTCACCTAGCACACGGTTGAGAGACTTAGATTGAATGCTTTTACCAGATTGTTTCATACTCTTGACAAGTTGGTGCTGCTTCTTGCTTATCTGGAAAAGCAAAACATCCCCCCCGTCCACCCCCAAAAAAAAGAAAAGAAAAAACTGAGCAGCTTCTATATTGTGAATTTCATTAACAAGAAAAATAATATTGGCTTAATTGGGTTAGTATATGGGAACAACGAGGTTGATAACCAGCCAAAGATGTAAGTGCAGAGTCGTGAAACTGAACTTAACTAAATCAAGTCTAAAGGTTGATGAAGTTAGATAACCATTTGTACATACTTAGAAAACTGAACTTTGAGCTATTTAGACACCATGAGTTACAGCATGAAGCATCTCTAGTGTTCCACTAAGAACCTAGGATCAAAGTCCCACCTCGATTATGGCTACAAGAACCATGACTTGAAGGAAAAACGTCCCCCTATCTCCAGATAGCTTGAGCTAAGGTCATTTTCATATCAGAAAGGAAACTTCAGTGAATCAAAAGAATGAAAGGGTGACAATCCCAACAATACATCAGGATTCATACGTTTAATAATGTTCTAAATTGTAATTAGGCTTTGATCAGCTAGATTAGAGAACATCAAATGCCATTACCTTGATAGTCAGTGAACTCAATTTCATTGAGCAGGAAGAGCATTCAAGCGCTTCCAATGCCCTTAATGTAAAAGAATTATCTGAGAAAATTAAAAGAGGTGATCCTGGAATTTGAGCATGCCCTTCATACCTAGTAAGAAGCGAGACCCATTTCTCTGTGCTAAATGTAGCAAGTATAATGCTCATGAGAACACTACCACTCATTCCCTTCCCAAAAGCATTTGTCAGAAACGCATAAAATTCAAGTTGTGAGCAATTTCATAAAGAGTGATATCAATCAGCCGGCGACTGTCACTTGAACCAGTAAGTTTTGACGTACTACAGTTTAAATCATCTACATGCATGCCATTTCTACAATAAGAGATTACACAACCGTCTAAAAGAAACACCAAGAAATAGACACCAACCTTTACGTATGACATGTATTCAGCACCATCAGCTTGATAGATATTATGCTTGTGAAGGTTGTCAGCTCCCCAGAGTTTTGCATCACTGGAAACCAATGGCTTTTTACATTTCTCCCCCAATAAGCCTTCCTTATAAGTCCTGACATCAAAGGACAAAGCAAGACTAACTTCGGAGTTGCATGACATATTTCAAAGTTCAGCTCGAAGTTATTATTCGTTCGGAGAATTTGTAAAATGCACATGAACTATAAAAGGGATGAATGCAGAGTGACTGCAGGCAGGAGGATGGAAGATTTTAAATGGGCTCATATAAAATAAAACATGATGCCAGAACTGAAACGTTCAGAACAAACTTCCATAGGACCTATTGATGTCATATGTAGGCAATAAAAGGAATACAAGAAACATCTAGACATAAGGTTTCAATCACAACTGCAGTTGGACAAGTAATGTTTAACAGATCAGTAACACTGTCACAAATACTCCTATATTAAGACCAAATATCATAATATTAAGAAGCCTACAACAGACTTATCATCCTCAGGGCTCTTTTAAATAGGTTGCCTATAAGATTTAAAGACTCCAAGATGCACATAGTGCCATGTAGCCACAAACCTCAACTTCTGTCTATATATATCGGATGGAAGCAAAGTGTAAAGATTACTGAAATATCAGGGGGCACAGAATAATAAAACAAAATGGAAGATAAAGTACACATGAGAAGTATAAATTTTTCGGCACATCAGATGAAAATTGCAAAATTCCCACAAGAATTTCAATAGAGAACTTGTAAGGTAAAGGAAACATCAAGCAAAGACCAACTAAATTCCCTATGTTTCTATCAGCATATGCATCCATTAATATATGCACTCAAGCTTAAAAGCATAGGAAACAGGCTCAGATTTTCAAAACACATTAAGAGCAAAGATGCCAATACATGCACACACAGATACATCTATTCTACTAGCTCACAATGGAATGTTCATAATCTCTTCAAAGGATCATCTTTCAACAGATAGATGAGAACTACCGTAAACTGGTAATTCATTAGTTTCCCCTTAATTCAGGATGCCACATATCATGAGATGAGTCTTGGAAAACATTAATCCAATATTTGCTATACTGCCATAAACAGTCACAATTGTCAGCATTATTTTGGAAAGTTAATCACCTCTCCTGAAGTTCTCCACTACTTATCACTGCAGAAGTTTGATTATCACTACTACAAGCTTTGTCATCCATAGCCAAAGAGCAAGACTCTGATGTGGCCTCCAAATTCTCCTCAACATTGTGAAATAAAGATTCATTTGCATGCTTTCTGGCCGTACCGGGAAAAATCAATCATGTCAAATAAAAATCACATACATGCTCAAAAAAGGAGAGAAGAAATCCAACAACAATGATTGAGCTCTGTAAAAGTCAAATTGATGTTCTCAGAAAAGAACTATATGTAACTTGAGTTGTGAACATGAAAGAATATATATATATATATATACACACACAAAGGGCAAGAGTACAAAATAAAGGTTGCTGTGGAGAAATCCAACAACAATGATTGATCTCTGTAAAACTCGAATGGATATTGTTGGCGAAGTATTGTATGTAACTTGAGCTGTAAATATGAAAGAAGATATATATACACCAGGGGCAAGAATAAACAAAAAAGTTTTCCTGTGGAGTCAACCTCCATTTTCTCTGTAAGACTTCCCTTTCTGGATCCTCACTACTTTCGTAAACTTCCTTCAACTTCTGGAAATAGTTTATCATCCTGCCACAATAAGACAGATTAAAAGGGATTAACACACAAAAGCAGCAAAGACATCAAGCAAATTTGAACCCCGAGAAAACGACATCAGATTAAACAAAAATACTAAACAAGTGCATAAATCAAAGAAAAGGAGCATACTCATGGTGATAATTCTGTATCTCTGAGCAGTACCCTTTCTTATCAACATTTAAACATTTTTCTAGATGAATAACTTCATCAGGGTGAAGGTTACCAGAACAGAGTGATGCTCCCCTGCAGTATTATGTTCCATATGAAATGTCAAACTCAGACTTCAAATGGTTCAACCCATCATAAATCAGTATAGTTCTTTGGAAACCACAGACCAACAAGTATATTTAGTGAATATATTTCAATATTTATGTCAGCACAAGAAGTAAATGCACATTGCTGCTTTTTAGAACTACATTATGTCAGGTAGTTGTAGGAGGCAGTATCACATAGAAGAATAAAGAATACAGGCCCTCCCAAAAGCAAACTCAAAGGTAATAAAATTCGTACCAAATAAGTATTTTCACAACATAAGAATTTAACATTAAGGTAAGTGGAAATTTCCACATCTCTTCATTTGTTCTAGTTGGACGCTACAATTAATAACCTTGACAACAAAACCCCCATTCCCCTTCATCCAAAAAATTAAAAAAGGACAAAAAAAAGCTTGAAATCTATGTGACAGCAACAAGACAAACTAGAATTCCACATTGCATAGTTGCTCATGCATACACATCATTTAAATAGTACTTGCCATTTGAGAAATGGATTTCCAAAATGAAAGTTGTCCCCCCCAAGCAATGCTTCAACAACTTCTTCTGCATGTTGTTCTATAGGCAGAAACTGCATCAGAAGTTTTCTCTCCTCTTCTGATAAATTTGTCAGCCAAACCTGAATCAAATTCCATCTTTAAATAGGCATCATGCTCACAAGGAAAAATATAATTCACACATACAAACATGAGAAGATTATAAATACCTCTTTTGAAAGAATTACTGCCAAATTTTCCAACTCAAAAATCTCTTGTGGAACAACAAATACATCAGCCAAGACATTGTGAGACTGAGGACCAGAATCAATAAATGGCCTCAAATCTCTCCGACTAATGCCAATTTGTTCTCTTCTGGCAACAACCTCACTTCGCTTGTCATCCCATTGCAGAGAAATATGAGATTTTGCACTAAAATTTTTTTTTGACGACTCTATTTTTTTCTTTTTGGTTTTATACTGCTCTGGAGGGCCACAATTTGCAATGCTGATACCATTGAGCCGCTTTCTCTGATGATCAGCCGCCATTCGTCAAAGAAGTTCAAGAATTACTAAAGAAATGACGTTAACATCATAGTTGTCACTCTTAAAGAATGTGTTCCTCTACCTGGTTGAAAATCATCATTACACATACATAACAATTAATATGAATCTTAATCCCAAAATTACAGATTTCTTATATTGTTATGCTCTTGTCACCAAGGAATCCTGCAATTTGGTGCCAAGGTACTATTCTGCAGAAGAACATTCATAAGTACTATGGATATCCAACAAAGTATATGCTTTTGTGCCGTATACGATTTGCTAATAAGGATAAAAGCAAAGCTCCGCTCATAGCAGACACATCATGTTGAACAAAAGTGTAAAACACTAAAACCCACAAAAATAATAAGAAACACACTGTATTGTGTACACATCTAAATAGGCCTCAAAATTTAAGCCTGAATAATTTGAATGCGCACACATCAATAGGATCAAATACAATGAATGGAGAGAGCATCTGCTTTTGCTCTTCTTTCGATGGAGAAAAGAACGAAAAAGATAAATACAGTGGGTAAACGCTTGTGATGACTAGTGATGGTATCTAAAACCACAGACTAGTCTAACTAAACAAATTAATTAGCGAAGTTCAAAGTTTCCCAATATGAGGTTTACATAACTGGGACATAGAGAGGGATAGATTGCTGAACTCTTCATGTGAACTAAAAGTATTCAATCCAATTATCTAGCATTTCCTAGAACAAGAAAAGCCCTTTCACAATTACCGCCCTCTTTCCCAACTACCATCCTACTCAATATTCACCAAAAAAAAATATAGATATCAGATAGACAACAGGAAGAGTACCAAAAAGAAATAATAAAAAAAAGAAATACGTCAAAAAAGGCTAAGGAAAGGAATAGTTTCAATAAAATTACAAAAGCAATCGTTTACTCAACAATGTAAATTTGTAATCAATAAAAAGCAAAGCAATTAGATTGAAACAAAGGAACTAGCGAACGAAACAGACAAATAAACAGATACAAACCGAATTAACGAACATCCCATTAAACTTCCATCACGTAAGCAACAACCCACACAAGTGAAGACGGCAAAACGAAAGAAATAACAATAAAGATAGCACCTTTCAAGTGAAAAACAGTGAAACCCGAAGAGAATAGAGAGGGAAAGGAAGGAGAAGTAAAAAAGCACACCTTTATGTCAACGGAACAAGGAAAACACTAGCCTTCAAAACGAAGAACCCTAGTCCGTATGACCAGTATGGAGAGAAGATGAGAAGGATAGACAACTACAGAGAGGGCTTTAGGGTAAAAGGTGTAGGGAGTGTGTTATCCAATACAATCCAATCCAATCCACTTGGCTGCTACGACAATGGTTTCGTTGGGTGAGAGAAGAAAAGGAGAGAGAGAGACGCATAGATATGACAAAAAGGAAGGGAAAAGAAAACCAACGATATAGAAAAAAGGGACACAGACGGAGACCACATGCTGGAGGGATTTTTATTTTTACCCTAAAAAGAAAATAAAAAGAGAGGCCTTATTAATTGTAAATAAAGTGTAAAAATAGGAAAGATAATTGAAGTTGTCTGCACTAATTAATTGAAATTATGGGGGAAAAGTCAAGAAAGGGGCGAGGACTCTAAAAGGATTGAGAAAGAAAAAGTAAGGCAACAAGAGTCTGTTTTAATTGGAGATAAAATTCAAAGTCTTAACTGTACAAGTTTCACTAATATGAATCTAAATTATATTTTTATATAAAATAATGCTATTTTTTTATAAAGCAGTGACAGTGTTTTTTTTTTGTATTTACACGATATTTGTAATGTGAAATAGTGACACTTTTTTAATAGAGTAATAGTATTTTTTTTTTTAAAAATGTAGTAGTATTTTTCACATAAAATTGTGGTATTTTTGTATTGAATGGTGATATTTTTATATAGAATTGTGGTATTTTACAATATAAACTAGTTTGGGCGTCTCAAATTGTGTTCCTGTTGAGACTTAATTTTCCAGTACAATATATAAATATGGTTTGGAATATAGATAGTTGGGTTGTTCTCATAAACAAATTTATCTAGTTTAGCTCAGAAATACAAACTGAGACACATTATGTTCCTCTTGAGAAGTAGATTACAAAACAATAAAATAGAGATGATGATTTCATTGGGTATAAAATTGTGGTATTTATACTATTGACTAAAGATATTATTTGCATAAAATGGTGGCATCTTTTATATAAAGTAGTGGTATAGGGTGATGATATTTTTTATAAAATTATAATATTTAAAATATGGATTGGTGATATTTACAATATTAGCTAAATGTATGCTTTTGTATACAATGGTGCTAATTTTTGCATAGAATAGTGGTATTTATAAAGAGTAATATTATTTTGTATGGAGTTGTACCAATTTGTGTAAGGTTCTAGTTCCTTCTACACACTAGTAGTAATTTTTTTATATGTAAGTGGTTTTTACAACGGTTGAGTGGGGTATTTTGTATGTATGAAATAATACAATATGAATTTTTTTGCTTTAAGTATTATTATTATTATCATAGTTGTAGCTTTAAACTTCTTGTTGGTTTAGATATTGTATTGGTAGGTCATTCAAACTGTTAGGAAAAAAAACCTTCTAAGAGAAATTTCTAGCTATGAAGTGAATTCATACTTGTTTTGCAAACATTTAAGCTAGAAAGTTCTTAAGTTCTCAGTGAGTCAATTACCAAATTTATTTATCAGGTTTGCATCCCTAATGGAAGAATCTACTAGTTCACAGAAGTTGCAATGAGAATCTTCGATTTGGTCACTTTGTAGTCTCACTCTTTCATTGAGGTAGCTCTTGTCAAACCATGCTCTTTCTTCCAATCTTAAAGCAGCTGGATAATTGGTTTCCTTATGGACCATTGTTGATTGGCTTAATCTTTCCTTTTGAAATGGTTTTGTAGAGCCATGCTCTTCTCCCATTATTAAAGTGGTTGAATAAGCTTCAACATAGGCTAGTTCTTTTTTTTTAATCCTTCTATGTCAAATACAATATTGAATGTTAATCTCACATATAATGAATATTAAGACAACTACTATTCAACAATAATAAATTTTAGGAAGAAATGAAAAAAAAAGGACATAGATGATGTATATTTGGAATAGACACTTCACCTATATATTTGGAAGATACAGTTCACCTACTCCAAATATGTTGTCGTAAGTTTCTCAACTTATTCCTTCTAACATGCTTAATTACAAAGTTAGCAACACCTTTTAACATGCATATCAATATTGTGCTAACATAATTTTTTTATATTGGGCTACACCAAGGCTCCTCATTGAGCCCCTCTTTGTTTACTAAGTATATATACTAAGGACGAGTTGGGATGGACGACCACGCAATCCATCTCACTTATTCATTTAATCTGACGGCTTATATCTGTTGATAGAAACAATCCATCTCGGTCGTCCATTTAATCTGACGGCTTATATCTGTTCATAGAATGTTGTGTCACGCATTCTATCTCATTCGTCCATTGGTCTATTTAATCTGACGGCTTATATCTGTTCATAGAATGTTGCGCCACGCATTTCATCTCGTTCGTCCATTTTATCTGGTCATTGAATGTTGTGCCTCAAAGCTTTCTCTATTACTCTCCTTAGAGTTTCGCAATTACTCTGCCTCGAACAGTTCTGGAAAGTTTTCTCTCTCTTTCCTTAGCTCTCCGCCCTTGGCTTCCTCTGCAAAGTTTTCACGCTCGGCGCTAGACGACCGGGATGGCCTACGGTTTTGTTCAACGCAGATGGTTGGAGTTTCTCTTTCGGCTTTGGTAAGTTTTCCTTTTTGCTTTTGTTTCTCTGCAGCTGTGATAAGTTTTCCTTTCCTTTATTTTTTGTGCTTTTTGTTTCTCTGCAGG
>JANITX010000008.1:37702230-37714258 GCA_027564395.1 Erythroxylum ulei
ATGATGAATCAATTGAGAAGAGTTAAAGCACCCAATATGGTAGTTGAATCATTATGACATGATGTAACACTAGAAGAGGTAAATTCGGGAGAATTAGGGTAAAGTTGATGTTAGTATATGTCAATGCGAGGAAACCTCGATCGTGGCGAGGATAAAGAGAGAAATATTGTCTAGGATCAATTGAGATTAAAGTATTACTATTGTAAGATAATTGGTGATCTATCAAAAATAAATCTTTGAATAAAGTGGGATGACCTTGATGATAGACACCTAAGCATATGTGACAATAATGATGTCTACTATTCCATCAGGTTTTGGTAACTACAACATTATGACCATGTAAGAAACAATAGAAATTGATCTTCTTGAGGTACTAAGAATTTCTGATAAGTAGTGATGGAAATAGTATATTGAAAAAGGGTACATGAATAATATAGATGATAGAAACAAGAAATCTTCTTTCGAAGAAGAATTTCACCGAATTAGATTAAGCTGACCAGATAGTTTATTCTTAAGAATGATCAATGAAAGAATAAATCAGAAATGATTTTTATAATGAATCGAAAGTGAATGTTCGAGTCCTAATCCTAATGGAGACTTAAGCATAAGATATAGAATATGCTACTGAGAGTGTATGCATTTTTTTGATATAAAGTGTCCAACTAAGTGATTGGATTCTTGAATTTAAGGTGACATTAAGCATAAGAGATACAAATTAATCTGATGAATGTGTTACCAACATAGGAAATTAAGATTTCAAATAAATCAAAATGTGTGGAGAAACTAGTATGAATAAGTAGGCATTAGAATAAGTCAATGTAAAATCAGAAGAAATCGAATGAATTGAGAAAATCATTCGAGAGAAGAAGTCAATTGGGAAACTGAAAATGACATGAGATAATACTACCTCATTAAGGAATTATAGATACTTAAAGAATTACGAGAACAAATCATGAGCACAAGAAGTTTTGGGTTATATCTGTTGGAGCTAACAATGCCCCCAACAGTATTATGGTATTGAAGATTAAAGTAATCCAAGCGAAATTATATCAATTAGTGACTATGATCATAGATGGCATTTTGAGTGTATTCAAAAAGTAAAGAGAACATATTGAATACTAAAGGAAATCTTATATATCATGAAGGTAGAAACAATTATATGCCAAGTTTAATGAGAGTGAATCTTAGCTTAATCAAATAAAATGTGGGTTGTGTAATATCTGAATATGGCATAATGGGAGACCCAAAGAAAGTAGAGTTGATAAAGTGAGAAACTACAAGGAACATATGAGAGATTCGAAGTTCTTTAGAACTAGCTATATGTTGGATATTTGTGCATAAATAAATTCTTATAATTGTGTAAAGTTATTAATGTGTGTGTGCAATGTGTATGTTGCATAATTTGGATATGCAGGATAAACATCCACATTCAGACGTTTCCGGAACTTGGAAGCAAATGTTAATCTGGAGCATATTGTGAGTTGACCTAGATGGTCTCATTCACTGTTTGTTATGTTTTAGAATTCTACTTTGAATTTTTATTGAAATGAAATGTGATTGTTTTGGCTATATTTGTTTGAGTAATAATGCCCCCGACAGTAACATGGCATTGAAGATTAAAGCGATCCAAGAAAAATTGGATCAATTAGTGACTGTGATCATTGATGATATTTTAAATGTATTCGAAAAAGTTTAGAAGAATAGTTTTAATACTTGAGGAAAAACTTACATATCATGAAGGTAGAAAAAATTATATGCCAAGTGCAATAAGAGTGAATCTTAGCTTGATTAAGTAAAATGTTGGGTCTTATAGTATCTGAACATGACATATTGGGAGACCTAAAGAAAATAGAGGTAATGACGAAGTGAGAAACTCCAAGGAATATATAAGAGATCTGAAACTTTCTAGAATTAGCTAGAAATTGGATACCAACAAAGCCTATTAGGGAGTTTTTACTGATCTTAGTCCTTGACAAAAATTTCTGAGGGAAATTGTGTAAATTATATGGACTGATGAATGTAAAAAGAATTTTGAGGAATTATAACACCGATGTTAATTATAACGTTTGGATTTGGCGATTTTGTAGTATACAATGATGTTTTGTACTAGGGATTAAGATGCAATCTATTGTAGCATTATAAAGTGATTTTGTATGCATAGAGACAATTAAAGTCTCTTAAGTTGATTATTTGATACATGATTTAAAACTTGTTATAATAATAATTTCTTTAGAGGGCTTGGAAACATTATATTTAAAGTGAAACAACTCGCATTTATATAAATATACAGATCAACAAAGTTTGACGTAATTATTGAGTTTGAAAGAATTGAACACGAGACAGAGACAATGAGTAGAAATAATAAAGGATTATGATTGTACAAATGAGTACCATACTGGTAAAGCTAGTGTGTATCTAATACTTGAACAGAAAATTTAATAAAGAAATAGCACAAATTCAGATATTGAGGTTATTAAATCTAATGCAATAAAGAGCATAGAATATTGAGTTGAATTTTGGGGAAAAATGAAGTATCATTAGCTGCATTGAAATTTAAAATTAGGTTGTATGAAAAGATTTAGCAAAACCTAAAGTGAGGATCCAAAATTGTAAATCATATTGAGGAAATTGAAAATGAATCTAAATTTTGAGTTTGAATAGGAAGAATGATACTTTGTGATTGAAATAAGAAGTATGTGTATTCAGATGATTGAGCAAAGAGATTGTTAGAGAAAGCATAAATAACAACCTATGCTATACATCCTAGTAAGAATACACCAAAATAGCATTTGACAGCTAAGGATGTAGAACCAAGTGATTGCATGTAAGAGTTGCCAACAGTCTTACTGTTGGAGATAGGCTTAAAGCTTATATTTTGGAGTCATAGGAATGTGGGATCAATGTATAGTTTTAATTAACTTTAAGCATAACAATCATGATCGCAGTGATACCGTTAGAATACCGTATGAAGCAATATACGACAGAAAGAGTCGTCTGCCATTATATTGGGATAAATAAGGCCTAAAATAGTTGAAGGCTATAATTGATTCGAGACATTGTTGATAAGTGAAATTGATCAGTGTTAGAAATTAAGTGATTCAAGAAAGATAAACGAGTTAGGTGGATCAACACCGAAGATATGATAGACATAAGAGTTAAGTGTATTAACACTGAAGAGATGTGACATATCAAGTGAAAGATGAAAAGTCTCTGAGAGTATCACCTTGGCAAGGTGTGCTCAGGTTAGGAAAAAGGTGAATGACTAATAAGTGATTTACAGACCTAGTGAGTCTATCGACTATGGTCAGTTGGAAGAAATTATTCGAGTGATGAGGCTAAATGAGAAACGGAGGATTATATGAGGAAATGATACCCCTACCTTCCTGATCAATTGGATAAGAATTTTGAGGATGAAATTTTTTTAGGAGGGGAGAGATTTATTATCTCGTTTCCATACTAAGGGTTAGAACCCTAAAATACGGTACATATGAGATCCATAAGAGATAAAGAAAAATACATTTCATGCTCATACATAATGTTAGAATACACGCACGTGAATTTGAATTTTTGCACACATTAAAATGACTGTACATGCATTTATTAACATTCCAAGTATAATTGTTTATAAATGTGATTATATTGAGAATTGTGATTTTTATATGTTGAAAACTAATTTGGAGAGTGTATTTAGTGATTTAGAATTTTTGGTGAATTTTAGTAAAATTTTTGAACATTTTGGGTATTTTTAGACTAGGAAAATGCCAAGTGGTAGAACAATTGATGAATAGTAGTAGAAATTTTAATATGTGACGTTAAGATTTAATGACTTATGTTATGGAAAATTGGGGTTGAAAAGTGGAGATTAATGGACTAGTAAATTAAAAGACTAAAAGTGGGACCATAGGAAAGTGGCAAGTGTCACTACCCTCATCACTTACTATTCTTTTACCCAATTAAAGACCATTCCATGGTCTTTTACTTGCCATTCACGAAATATGCTTCATTTCTCCATCTTTTTCTTCTTTTTCTTCATCTTTCTCTTCTTCACTCACAAAACTCACTCTCACCCTTACCATACCAAATTTGGGTCCAGCTCTTTCACCTTGTTCTCCAAGATTGTTCTCTTCTCCATTTTTCCACTAAAGACCTAACCCTACAACCTTTTATTGATAATGTACGTGTAAGAGAAGGAAGCTAGGGTTAAGAGAGATCATAAAGAGTTTGAAGAATCTTGGAGCTTAATCAAGTAACTTACGCTCAATGAAACTATTATTATGAGTAAGTTGAGATTTGATGACTAGATTATTCAATGTTTATGTATGTGTTGTGGGTGATGAAACATTGATGTAAATGTCTTACTCTTGTATATGTATGATGGTTAATAATTCATATATTGTTATAGAGATGATGTTGAGGTAGAATGATCATCATAATGGTGTTAGGATGAGTGCAGAAAATTATTAATGAATGGTATATGCACATGTTCTGTTTTTGAGTTAATGATCAAATATAGATCATGATTTATTCATGAATGATATTGCATTGAAATGGAGTTGAGAATGAAGAGTAAATAAAGTAGAAAGGGTGATCATTATACAAGATGTGTTAGGTGTAAGATGTTGGATGTTGTAAAATATGGAAAAATTGGAAGATGATTCCTATTTGCTACTCTCTATGAAAGTTCACCGCGGCCAACTCCTAGCTTCGCCGTGGCCTACTTGCAGGATTTTACGAGGATTTCCTCTTGGGAAAAGTTCGTCGCAGCCAACTCCTGGCTTCGCCACGGCCAACTTTCCTACATAGCTTGAACATGCTTCAATATTTTAGGCATAACTTATTTTGTGGTTATCCAAATGGAATGATTCTTAATTTAGATTAAACTAGAGACATGAGGATACAATTTTTATGAAGAAATCGAATTTCAATTATGTCTTTAGAATTCCATAATCTAACTTGAAATATAGAATAGAATACTGTTTTAGTTTAAGAATAGTTTGAATTATTTGGAGTATAACTTTTGGAGTACTAAACCAAATTGAATGATCTTAGTGTCATTAGAAACTTAAGATAATGAGGAACATTTTTATAGAAGAAAGTGCTACTAAATTACTTCATTTTCATTGTCATATTGATCATGTACAGTAGACCTGAAGGTATGTTTTAGGAAAAATATGAATTGGCGAAATGAGTTATGAATTTCGATTTTAATAGTTTTATTGAGGTATAAACCATAAGTATAAATGATACTTATGTGCGTTTGGAAATATGAATGTTTACATGACGAGAATAATAGAGCGATACCTAGGATTGTCATTAAACATGCATTATACATAACACAAAAACATATATATGCGATTGAGTATTCATAAGATTATGCAATTATTAATGTGTGTGCATTGTGTGTATTGCCTAATGTTGATGTGCAAGATAAATGTCTGCACCCAGATGTTTCCAAATCATATAAGTTAATGCTAATTTGAAGCATACTGTGAGTAACCTAGACGGTCTCACTTAATTATTTGTTTGCTTAAATTATGTTTTAAATTATCTTATGAATGTGATTTGATTGTTTGATTCTGGACATTGAAAGCCCGAGGTTTTGATGCATGAATGTGACAATTGAAGCATTCCTTGTATGTGAATGTGAAGAAATAAGTGTTGCTCAACAATTTTGTTGAATGCCAGGCTAAGTTCGATGATAAATGTGTTCTGAGTGTGAATGTGAAATCATGTGATTGATTGAGAATGTGTTAATGTGAAGCATTTCATTACATGAATGCATGAAAGATAAAGGCAGTGTGACCGGAGTCGCCAGCACAAAGAGCTTAAAGCTCAAACTGTGATAAGAGCCTCTAGCTCAGTTGTGAATGTACCCAGTATCCACTAAGGGATATGGGACATTATCTGATACAGCTCGGTATCCACTAAGGGATATGGGCTAGTAAAAAAGACACTTGGTCATAATGACAATAATAAATGAAAGTGAGTCACATGTGTATTGCATATTCGTTTAATATGTATGTTTGAATGATTGCAATATCCTGTTAACTTATAATTGAATGAGAATGTGAATGTTGTGAACAAAGTGATATGTGATTATATGAACTATATGTGTATATGATTGAGTGAGCCATCGAGGATGGTCACTCACTGAGTTTGCAAAACTCACCTAAAATTTGCAGTAATTGTTTCAAGCTCAGAAGAGTTACCCCTTTAGGCTAACGGGAGTATAGCCATTGCATTCAAGTAAGAGACAGAGGTCGGAATTAGTTCATGTCTACATTTGTATTTCTTTATTTTGTTTATAATAACTTTCCAATTAGGAAATGTTTGTAAATGATCTTGTAATGTAATAAAAATTATGAATTTAAGTGTTTTGTATCTGTAATGGGCCCTAGTGACTAATGAAATTTGGATAATTTGTGAAATGATTATAACCCTTGTTATTGAAAAAGTTTATGAATAAAATAGGCCCAATTGATTATTGATTTCCACATACGCTTATGTTATTTTTGAAAATTTTGTACTGAGTTTCAAGTGTTTGACTGTTCTAGCATGCCTCCCTTGCGAGATACGCACCTGAACATCACTCAGGATGTCAGGTATGTGTCATGCAAGAGTGGGGTGCTATATAAATAGTTATGTTTTGAACATAATTATAAATTGCTAATTCTGTTTTAGGGTTTATTCTTGAATTGTTTTGTATATCTTTTACCTTTTTGAATTCAAAATTAATGCTTTGTGGTATTTTTGTGCTCATACTTAATAAGAAATCGAGTGATTGAATCAATGTTATCTATATTAAGTTGCGCAACAAGAGTTGGTACCCTAACAGATTTATAAATATCAGAGGTTAATAAGCAACTTAAGAGAGATCTTAATTGCATGTTAATTATCCATAGGATTGCTTCAAAGACAATTGAGTAGTTAGGAGTATTTTTAGGAATCGAGAGATTGCAACATAATTTTTATCTATTTCAATTGAGATTAGTTAGTTAGATCTCAAAAGAGGGTAATCAAAACCTTAGGATATCTAAGACCATGAATATTGAATCAACAAGGACAAAAGGAAAATAAAACAAGAATAAAATAACCCCTAAGTTTCCATTATTGAGTAACTTCGATTTTATTGCCATCTTCACTGATTTGATTGTTTAGTTTTATTAGCTTATTTTAATTTCAGTTAATTCAAGTTTTTATTACCTTCGAGAATTTGTATTTAAATTGTTAGATGACTAATCCAATCCTTGTGGGAACGATGTCTTGTGTACTACAAAATATGATCCGTACACTTGCGATAGTGCATACATTAAAGCACAAATGCTAGTGAGAAATTGAATCGGGTCCAAGTGATTCCATATATAATTAAGACATCATATCTCAACCTAAACTTCAAGGCAATAGGTTATATAAGCCTTATCTTTGTATATACTCATTTTATCCTTATGTCTTTTTTCAATTTATGATTACTTTATTTGTGAATTTCCACATCTTCTCCTAATAAGTGGATCCATTTATATTGAACTAGCTCTCCATCATCCCATAGCTCATGTGAAACTATTTTAGTCACTCCATGAGTCACCCATTTTTCTGGCCCAAATTCATGAATTTATATCCATCAGACTTTGCCACCCTAGCTCTAATACCACTTATTGGTAGACAAAAGCACAACTTTCTAAAAAAAATCAACTAACGAGCAACAATAAAACACTCTTCAACTTTAACTAGAAAATATTAGTATGAGAATAAACTGATATTTACATAGAAAACCATCCAGTAACTATAAGCCAAACAAACAACCAAATCTACTAAACTCAAATAAGGATTTTCAAAATTTAATATCTTACCCTATAACTACAAGTTGTTTGATAAAGTTTTAGGAATGAAATCAAAGTTGATATGTCAATTAACAAATTCTCAAACCAATCATAAAAACAATAAAAAGGACGAGAATACTATACTACTTGCTCTTTATTTGTTTTCTTCCCTTTTCGGTGTTTTGTCCACCACCTTAATCATGAAACGCATGTCTTTTCCTATTTTATATCTTTAAATAGGTTTTTATAATTATACACAATCACATGCACGACCATTTAAGTGACTGTGTCTCTTCTAGTATCACTAAAGTCGCAGCGGTACATGGTTATAGAGAGCTACACGGTCGTCACACACAGTTTAGTATGTCATGAACACAGGCGTGGTACACGATCATATATGTCTTCCCCCTTCACATACTTTTCACACGATTCCAGAGACTTATGCGGTTAATCGACACGATCGTGTAAGTTAAGGACACGGGTGTGTAGCATCCTACATGGTCATGTACCCCCAGAAAAGCTTCATCCCGCCAGCATTCGTCTTGTCTTCACTCGTTTACCATTCGTATAAATTATAAAAGTATCTACAGTCACTGAAAGTCTCAAAATAGGGCTTTATAATCATTGCTTTTGGGGTGTTCCCAATTGCATCAAGAACATCTACTTTCTGAATATACAATCAAAATAAGAAAGAAAAACATCAGATCGATCCAAATTTCCATTAAAAGAAATGAGAAACAACACTTGCTGACTTACTCATCTCCCCCATTACACCAGCAAACATTGTTACCTACGGGGCCAACGGCCAAGCATAATAGCGTTCAAGAGGCAGCTGAGTGCAATGCATCCAATCTACAGATTGTTGCTTGCTCATTTCAGCTACACTATGGAGCTCTTATCAACGGTGGTGACTTCTTTCTCTCTTGGAAAGTAGTCTATGCTGCTTAGCTCTTATGAAATGGTGAAGAAGGACGTGTCTTTATCGTTCATAAAGATATGATGGGTATGGGAAAGTCTGCAGTATTTCCAACATTTAGCTTTAAATTAACAAATGTGATGAAATAGTACTGGAGAGTGTCTGCTTTTATTTTGCATATAGGTAGAAAAATGTGTAGGATGGAGGTTAAAAGATGTTACATGTTATTTGTTTCGTGAATTAGTATTTAACGCCAAATCTCCTATTAATACGTGTTATAACATGATTTTCAAGCCTTCCAGATGCATGTTTAAGCCAATGAGAGTGGTGAACTTACAAGAGAAAGAATGAGAGAAAAGTGCAAAATGTTTGGAATAAGGTACTAATATAATATGAAAAAGAAATTGCTAGCTCTTTTTTGACTCTATGTAAGAGCTCTCTGAGGATTTAGTTTCAAGGAATTGAGTATTAAAAGCATACAACAATTTCCTATCAATTGTTATGTGTTTTTTCTTGGCCCGGAAATCCAATGGATGTTTTAAAGATTACAGCAAAACTATGTAAATAGATGTTGAATTGCCAAAGGTGGACGCAGAGCATTTGAGAAAATAGGGAGAGCGGGGCAACAAAGATCAAAATATGATTCCAGTACAATAAACAAAGGGGTAATCCGCAGATAGATACATGAAATTTGCAGCGTGATCAAAATTTTAGCATCATCAATTGCATCTGTTAACACAAAAATGCCCAATCATCAGCTACACAAGATCCCCCCACCCCTAAAACTCCGCAGAATTGGACGCAGCTTCAAGCCCCAACTTAAGCTGTTCACTAACAAAATCCATCGTCTGCACGAACAACTCCAACTCGGCTTTTCTCAAACTCCTCCACCTTTCCTCCAAGCCCCTCACCTTACTCTTCTCAATATCTCTCAACCTCTTCCTCATAACCCATTTCACTCCCTCTGGCACATTTCCCATCTCCAACCACCCAATCAAAGTTGTATACTTCTCCAACGACCCCTCCACTTCATCTACTTTCTCTTCAGTTGTCACCTGAGTCTTCAAATTATCGGTTTTCACTGCAGTCTTCAAATTATCGGTTTTCACCGCAGCCTTCAATCTGCTATTTGATGTTCGTTTTGGCTTCTTCCCACCCATTTCCCACCGCTCGCACGCCAAACCCATAACGAGTTCAACCCCACTACCGCCGGTGACAGCCTTTTCCGTCGTTTTTTTGGTGGGTTTTGGTACTGCTAGCTTGGATACAACGGGCTTTATAGTGAAATGGTTGTCAGAATCTGAACCAGAGTCCGATTTTGAAGGAGGTGGCGCAGTTTCCTTGAATTCTCCTACATGAGGTTTCTTCTCCACCTTTTGTACTTCTTCTTCTTTGTCATCTTCCTCCTTGTTGGTGCTCATTTGTTCTTCATTATCTTCAGCCTCCGCGATGTCGTTTCCTTTCTCTGATTCTTCTTTTCGAATAGAAGGTGGCGATGCTGACGGCGACGGTGGTGTTGGGGGTAGGGGGTTTCTGAGAGGACGCTTCCGAGCCATTTGAGAGTTTTGCGTTTTGAGTGTGGGGGAAGAAAGAGACTAAAGATACAGTTACCGGGTCCTTAATTTATAAAGAGGAGGGCAGGAGTCTTCTAGGGTTTTAGCGTAGTAATACTCCACTTAACTCGTTAATGACGATTAAGTTCTATCTTTCCTTTGGAGGTATGGAATGCAGAAGAAAAAATATCGTTCCGTAGCAGCCAGAAAATAGAATGATTTTTGTTCCATTGGTATCGGCAATATTCGTTTTGAAAAAATTTAGGACCAATTTGCAATTTTTAAAAAATTTACCCTAACATTAAGTATATATCTTCCAACTTGATTATAATGTTTTAAATAGATGTGTATAAATAATTGTATAAGATATGTCATTTATTATTTGATAATTATGTAAATCATATCGTACCCTTCAACTAGATCTTCATATTTGAAACTTTGAATTGAAATTGTTGGAAATAGAAATTATTAAAAATTATTGAAAATGGAAATAAAATTATGAATGTTTTATGATTACTGGAAATAGAAATTGTTAAGAATAATTGAAAATAGAAATTATTTATGTATGATTTGTGGATGTTGGAAATAGAAATAGAAATTGTTGGAAATGGAAATGAAATTATGAATGTTTTTGTGATTATTGGAAATAGAAATTGTTAAGAATAGTTGGAAATGGAAATTGTTTAAGTGTGATTTGTGGATGTTGAAAATAGAAATGAAAATTGTTGGAAATGGAAATGAAATTATGAATGTTTTGTGATTATTAGAAATGGAAATTGTCAATAACTGTTGGAAATGGAAATTGTTCATGTATGATTTGTGGATGTTGGAAATAGAAATGAAAATTGTTGGAAATAGAAATGGAAATTGTTGGAAATGGAAATGGAAATGAAATTATGAATGTTTTGTGATTATTGAAAATGGAAATTGTTAATAATTGTTGGAAATGCAAATTGTTCATGTATGATTTGTGGATGTTGGAAATAGAAATGGAAATGAAATTATGAATGTTTTGTAATTATTAGAAATAGAAATTGTTAAGAATTGTTGGAAATAGAAATTGTTTATGTATGATTTATGGATGTTGGAAATAGAAATGGAATTTGTTGAAATACATAATTAGATATATTATATAAGATGGATATACATATTGTGTATTGAAATAATGTGTTATTTATTTTTATGTGTTATTCATTTTGATATATGCATTCATTTATTTTTACAGATAAATGGAAGAAAGTTCAAGTACTCTTGATCAGCCTACTACAAGAAGATACAATGATCCAGCTTAGGCTCATGCTGCATTGGTTCCCAATATGAGGAACCATATTATTTGCTTGTTTTGCAACAAGCATTTGAAAGCTAGAGGAATCACCCGATTAAAAAAACATTTAGCTGGGGTTAAAGGAGATGTGGAACCCTGTAAAAAAGTAAGTCATAATGCAGATGAAAACATTGCTTCATGAATATCAATATGAGAGAGATAGAAGGGAAAGGTTTAATTTTGAATTAGTAGTGGAAGTTCGTTTTCTAGTTTCCGTGATAATTTTGGAAATGATGAAGTTGGAAGTAGTAGTAGTAGTGGTGGTAGCGGTACTGGTTGTTGGTTTATGCCCTACAGCCAATCGCTTTGGTTGTAATTTAGTAACAAATTATTTAAAGGCGTTCTTTATCTTGTACATGTTTAGATGTATATGATAAAGTCCATGGAATAATTATACATTGCAAATGAAATTATAATG
>JANITX010000008.1:37714358-37726931 GCA_027564395.1 Erythroxylum ulei
TCATGAATTAGGAGTCAACAAATGCATAAACAAGTAAGAAAATGAGGCCAATTTATAGTATAAATTTGGTTCAATCAGCCCTACATTTCCTGTGGTTCAGAGAGCACTTTCTAAATCTTGGTTAGCTTTTGGACTAAAGGAAACCTTAATTATGCATTTAAATAATTTCTTGTTTAAATTTGATTCAGAGATCGGTATGAATTTGGTTCTGAAGAAGGGTCCTTGGCATATCCAAGGTAAACCCTTATTTTTACGAAAGTGGTGTTTGAATGCGGGGGAACAAGAAGAGGTTAAATATGCCCTAGTGTGAGCTCGATTCCATAACATACTTGTTGAATACTGAAATACTGAGGGGTTGGGAAGAATAGCTAGTGCAGTGGGACGCCCACTACTTATGGATACCCAGACAACTAGGATGTCTAGGATTATGTATGCCAGAATGTGTATGGAGTTAAATTTATAGAGGAGTTGGCCTTCTTCTTTCCAACTGGCTACTTGTAATGAAGAAGGGAAAATAACGTTTAAGGAAATAAAGATTGAGTACGAATGGAGGCCTAATCATCATTTACAGAAGAAGGAATGGACACCTATAGGGAGACTGTTTGAGACTAGATTACAAAAGGAGTTGAGAAGGGGTAGGAAACTATACCAAACAGTACAAATTAGCAAGAAAGGAAGGAGTAGGAGCTAGCCTCTGAGAAAACACTTTAAAATCATAAGGAGAATAGAGCTTCTGATATTCAAATTGAGCAAAGTAAGGGTAAAGGAACTCAATAGATTGATCAAGCTCTTGAGATGGCAATACAAGGTGATAAGGAAAGAAGTCCTTCTGGAAGTCCTACTCAACTATGCATGGCTCAACAGAAGTAAGATGATCCATGTGGAGACCTTGAGGATCCAAACCTCCCTGCTATGAGTCAAGTAGGTAACCATCTTTCCTTTCCTATTTCTGAATTAGTTCCTAGTACCGATACTCAAGAGTCCTGGTATTCTGGGAGGGGTAAAGGGGGATTTTACTGTTAGGAAAAGTAGGAAACAAAAGCAGTAGGTCTTTAATTATGTTTTGTGATATGGATTTATTTTTTTGGAATGTTAGGGGTCTTAACAACCTATAACAAAAACTAGTTGTGAATGCGTGTCTTAAAAGGTTGTCAATTTCTTTTGTCTGCTTGATTGAATCGAGGATTAGGTCTCCTTCATTTTTGAATAATGTACGTTCTTATTTGTTTCCTAGATGGCTTTCTTACAGTAATGTAGATCATGCTTCAAATGCTAGGATAGTGATAGCTTAGAATTCGGATTGTTTCTTGTGTTCTACTCAAATCACAAATGATCAATTAATCCATTTAGAGGTTGCCCTAATGAACAGTTCTTCATCTTTTTTTGTGTGACAAGTGTTTATGGGTCAAATAATCTCAATCATAGGAAGAACCTCTAGTCTGATATGTCTAATATCAATCTCATTGTTGGTAACCATCCTTGGATTATAGCAGGGGACTTTAATGCTATTATGTTTTCTCATGTGGTTGAGCCTATAAGTTCCTCAGCTATTAATGAAATGAGTGATTTTAGGAAGTGTGTTGAGGATTGTGCTTTATATGATTTAAAGTCTAGTGGTCCTAGTTTTACTTGGAACAACAAGCAATGTGGAGACCTCTTTATTACTAGAAAGTTAAATAGAGGCCTTATTAATTCGGTATGGGCCTCTAGGTTTCCTAGATCTTATGGTGTTATTCATAATCCTAACATATCATACCACTCTCCAGTAGTGATTAGGTCTTTAGCAAACATGCAGAAGAGTTCTTCCCCTTTCAGGTTTTCTAATCTACTAGTCTCTCAGCCTAACTCCCTTCAGACAGTAGAAGAAACTTGGACTTCTCAAGTTCAAGGAACTTCTTTGTTTTGTGTGGTGTCCAAGCTTAAGATGGTTAAAAAAGCTCTCCAATTTCTTAACTCTGATCAGATAGGTAATGTGAATGATAGAGTTGAGAGTTGTCAAGTTGTTCTTAATAATATCCAAGATCAAATGAGACATATGCCTAATACTCCTCAACTAGTTACCAAGGAAACTGAAGCCATAAATAACTTAATTAAAGCTTTAGATGTTCAGGATTCTTTCTATAAACAGTCTTCCTGTATTAAATGACTCTGAGAAGGGTATAGGAACACCAAATTCTTTCACAATTCAATCCTTTCTAATAGGAATAGAAACAACATACACTCTTTATTAGTGGGAAATGGTAATAGGATTGTTGGTCTTGAAGAGATTCAAGATCAATTCCTAGGATATTTTCAGAGCTCTATTGGGAATAAAAAAGACCTTCTCCCCTCTAAAGAATTTGTGGAAAATATTTTCCTCACCAGATGCCTTATAATCTTTCAAACATTCTCATTGCTGAAGTCTCATCATAAGAGATTAGGGAGGTTTTCAACTCATTCAATCTGAAAAAGACTCCTGGTCTGAATGGGTTTAATGGTTTCTTCTTTACGCTTCCTTGGCATATTATAAGAGAGGAAGCTACTCGTGCCATCCAAGATTTTTTCCAACATGGGAAACTACTCAAAGAACTTAATTCCACTTTTATTTCTCTTATCCCTAAAAAAGATCATCCTTCCACTATGGATGATTATAAGCAATCTCTTACTGTAACATGATTTATAAGGTGATTGCAAAAATCATAGCAAATAGGCTTAGAGAGATACTCCCTCACATTATCAGCCTAAACCAAAGTGCATTCATTAAGAACTGTCGAATAGGGGATAATATCTTGTTGGTCTAAGAGATCTTCAAGAATTACCACCTTTATAATAACCCTAGGAGATGTGCTTTTAAAGTGGATCTATAAAAAGCCTATGACTCGATTCAATGGGATTTCCTTCTTAATGTACTAGTAGCTGTAGGCTTTCCTCTAAAGTTCATTGAATGGATCAAAAAGTGTATAACATCTCCTTCTTATTCTATCTTGATCAATGGATCCCCCTCTAAATTTTTTCGAGGTAAGTCATGCTTAAGACAAGGGGACCCTTTATCGCCATTACTCTTTATTATCTATATGGAAGTACTCTCAAGGAGTCTGAATGTTTGCATAGATGGTAGTTCTTCCTTTAAATACCACTGGAGGTGTAAAGCCCTTAAACTCACTCATCTCTTATTTGCTGATGATGTTTTATTGTTTTTCCATGCTAATTTGGCTTTGACCCAAACTTTACTTAATTATGTGTGCACCTTTTCAAATTTATCTGACATGGAAATGAATCTTTCAATGAGTCAGTTCTTTTTATCTCTTGATATGGACCACATGGCCTACCAAATGGAAGTTATTTTGGGTCTCAAAAAGGCTAATCTTCCCATTCGGCATCTGGGGGTACCTCTCCTAATAGGTAGGATGTCTAGGAGGGATTGTTTACCCTTGTTGGATAAAATTGATGCCAGAGTCAACAAATCGACTCATAAAAATCTCTCCTATACTGGTAGACTTCAATTGGTTATTTGTTTCCTCTCTAATTTTCTGGTGTATTGATTTAGTCATTTCATTCTCCCTTCTTCCATTTTTAGGGAAATAGAGTCGAAACTTAGGAATTTCTTATAGGCTGGGAAGGTGGCAACAAAATCTCATGCTAAGGTTAAATGGAGTGACATATGTAGAACAAAAAAGGAGGGAGGATTAGGTATTAGGCATTTGTCTACTTGGAATAATGAACTGATATGGAAAAGAATTTGGATTCTATTTAATGATAGTGAAGCTATGTAGGTTAAGTAGGTGCACTCTATAATTCTGAGAAGGAAAAATTTCTGGAGTGCCCAACCTTTTAATAATAGTTCATGGAGTTGGAGAAAGATCTTATATGTGAGGGATCAAATTGGGAACCAATTTAGATTTAGGATAGGAAATGGGAATTCTACTTTATTATGGTAGGATCCTTGGCATCCTAGAGGAATCTTGAAGGATCTCTCAATACTGAGAGTGATCAATGGGTTAGAGCGACGTATGACTGCAAGAGTATCCGAAGTAACTAGAAATAATGAGTGGTGCTGGTAAGAGGCAACTATTGAGACCATAAGTAACCTAGATCCTCTACTGTATCAACCGAATTGTTCAAGACCTGATCGTTTGGAATGGTTAGCAAGCTCATAAAAAATGTATACAAATGCTTCAGCCTACAATTTCATGAGACCCCTTAATCAGAGTGTCCTTTGGCATAAATTGGTTTGGTATAAAAGAAATAGCCCTAGGTGTTCCTTCATACTGTGGTTGGCCTTCCTTAATAAGTTGCAAACAAGGGATAAACTCCTCTACCTTCACACTCCTAATCACTGCTCCTTGTGTACCTCGGATAATGAGACTATTGAACACCTGTTCTTTGAATGTTCCTTCTCTAAAACAGTGTGGTTACACTGCCTTAAAGACTTCCAAATATATCTTCCTAATCTGACAAACCCTTGATTCCATACTCAATTGGTTCAACCAGCCCCCTAATATTTGAAACTATGACATTAACAATTTTATCATCCTCCTTTCTGTTACTGTGTACAACCTTTGGACTGAAAGAAATACTCGAACCTTCAAAGATGAAGTCTTGGAAGTTAGGAGCTTAAACATTGGAGTGATCTTCTACGTTATGGAACAACTCAATTCAAACACTAAGAGAAGGTAATTGTTGGAGTGTTTATTTTTCTAATATAAAGTATGCAGGTTCTGATTTTAGGTTTAGGAAAAGGAAGGGAATCCAATCCCTCTTCGCTATCTAAAGCAGGAGAGAAGTCAGATTCAGGAAATGCTTCAGTCTCTAAACAACAATAGTCTTGGCAGCATGGTGTTGGTAGATACATAGGGGAACTCCTTTGTCTATGGACCTTCCCCTGCAGCAAATAAGATGATTACAATGAAGGTGATGTGAACAGACTTCTAACAGTAGGAGACCCCTACTCCTATGGTTGGTTTCCAAAAGCCCCATTAGCAATTTATCAATGAAGGTGGGGGAGAGTTAAGCAAACTTTGACAGTGAACAAGAAAGCAGTAGCAAGGGGAAAGGGGCTCCCCCTCATCACCTTCGGCTTTCAAAGTAAAGTAGATCCCACATTGTGATTAGAAAAAAATCCTCTGATTCTTTGAATTATGTTATGTTGTATTGCCGTTAGGGTTTTGTAGAGGAAGGATGGTCTAATTTATCTTTCTGTAAAATGTTGTTGGAAAGGTTGTGTTAATGGTAAGATGAGCTTGCTCCATAAGGGCATCTTGGTAGGAAGTTATGTATAGGCTCACTATTGTGGTGTATGGTCATAAGGAACTTTTTTTGTATATTCCTTATGAATTCACATTAAGTTATGCCTTTGGTAGGTAAGACATTTACTGCATAGGAAATCTATAGTCATGTGCATATCCTTTAATTAGGCTTATAAAAATTTACTGATTTACCCAAAAAAAAAAGAGGAAGAGCAAAGAGGGAGGTTCGAAAGAGTGCACGATCGTGACAGAGTAACCTCAGAGGATTTGCACGATCGTGACATTGAGGAGATATCAGCAAAAGCACAATCGTGCTTGTAAGAATTAGCTAAAAATGCACGATTATGCATAAGCATGGTTGTGACAGCGATATGTAGAGATATATAATACAGACGGGAGTACTTAAGGTATGTATATACCGAAAAGGTATATATATGGTGAAGATTAGTATATAATAATTAACAATTAATAATGCAAGTCATGAATAATATTTATACTAAATATTAACATGTACTACTTAATCAATTAATTATTTATATATTAATTATGATTAATTATAACAGAATAAAATTAATAGTTAATCATGTACAATTAATTTATAAATAAACTATATTTGAATAAGTAAGTTAATTTATTATATATTAATTATTATTAATTTCAGAAAAATTAATTAAATAGCTAATTAATTAATTATATTTTAACTAATTAATTATATTTTTATACGTGTTAAGTATATTATAATTAATTAATCAATTAAATATGTTATAATTAATCAAAAAACTAATAATATTTTAATTAATTAATTAACTATTTAATAAAAGATGTTATAACATCATATATGTGTTAATTAACTGCTAACAAGAAAAACCAAATAATATGCACAGTTGTAACTTGTTCAACATTCCAACAACAATACTTGTATGCATCAAAAACCCCAGGTTCAGTAGGGTAAATGCATTAAAAAGGGACAAGTTTTAGCGAATGGTGCCGCTACAGTTGGTGGCGAGCTCTCTTTGGGCAAAAACGTATTAGTCACACCTGTGACTTGATGGTCACAGGCGTGACTACTTACATTTGAAGAGTTACATATATTCTGAATATTTGTATATAATAATTAATAAAAAAAGTAACAATTAATAATGCAGTCATGACTAACATATATATTATATATTAACATTAACTACTTAATCTATCAATTATATTTTAACACATCAATTAATTAGTTAAATATTAATAATTTTTAATTATAACGGAATAAAGTTAACATTTAATGATAAATAATTAATTTATAAATAAAGTATAATTTAATAAATGAATGAATTCAATACATTATAATGATTATTAATTATATCAAAATTAATTAATTAACTATACTTTAAATATATTTAATTAAAAAATATCTTTGTCACAGTGACACTTAATTATGGCCAATGAATTTACAGTTAATTAACTTAATAATAATAAGTAATCAATCTATTAATTATAAATTAATTAGTAAATTAATTATATATAAATTATATATAATTATATTTAATAAAGTTTTATTTATCTAGTAATTATTAATCATTAAGTGTAGTTATTTTTATGAATTTTAGACTAATATCAAATTAGATCAGTGATATATTTTGATTTATATTGGAATGAGTTGAGGTGAAATGAAAGGAAAAATGAAGAGGAAATAATAAAGACATAAGTTAGAAATCGTAGATTAAGCAAAACAGAAGAAGAACAAAGAGGGATGTTCAGAAGAACTGCACTATCGTATAGAAGCACGATCGTGACAAAAGCAACCCTCAGAGGATTTGCAGAGATATCGAAAAAGCACGATCATGCTTGACACCAAAGAATCAGCTAGAATTAAATGATCATGCTTGACAGCGAGAGCGTAGAGATATATAATTAAGATAATACAGGTGGGAGTACTTAAGCTATGTACATACTGAAAAGGTAGATATATAATGATATTAGTATATAATAATTAAAAATAATTAAAAAATAATGCAGGTTAAGTATATTGTACATGTTAAGTATATTATAATTAATTTTGTTTTTATACATGTTAAGTATATTGTAATTAATTAATCATTAATTATGTCATAATTAATCATTAAACTGATAATATTTTAAATAATTAATTAACTATTTAATAAAAGATGTTATAAATCATATAGGTGTTAATTAACTGCTAACAAGAAAAATCAAATAATATGCAAGACAGTCACGCCTGTGATAATTAAGTCACAGGCGCGACTAATTGACATTTGAAGAGTTACATATATATTGAATATTAGTATATAATAATTAACAAATTCACAATTAATAATGCAAGGTCCTGACTAACATATATATTAAATATTAACATTAACTACTTAATCTATTAATTATATTTTAGTACATCAATTAATTAATTAGATATTAATAATTTTTAATTATAACTTATTAAACTTAACAGTTAATGATAAATAATTAATTTATAAATAAGGTATAATTTAATAAATCAATGAATTTATTATATTTTAATTATTATTAATTATATCAAAATTAATTAATAAACTATACTTTAAATATATTAAATCAAGAAATAAAAAATACCTTTTTCACAGTGACACTTAATTCAGGCCAATGAATTTACACTTAACCAACTTAATAATAATAAATAGTCAATCTATTAAATATAATAATTTAATTAGTAAATTAATTATATATAAATTACATTTAATTATGTTTAATAAAGTTTTATATATCTTGTAATTAATAATCATTAACTATAATTATTTTCATGCATTTTAGATTAATTTCAAATTAAATGAGTCATAGATTTTTATTTTTCTTGGAATTAGTTGAGGTAAAATTGAACTAAAAATGAAGAGAAAATAGTGAAGACATAAGTTACAAATTGTAGATTAAGCAAAAGAGAGGAAGAATGAAGGGGGAGGTTTAGGAGACCGTACGATCGTGATAGAGTAACCCTCAGAGGATTTGCACACATTGAGGAGATAACGGGAAAAGCATGATAGTGAAAGTGAAGAATCAGCTGAAACTGCACGATTGCCACAGCGATAGCTATATAATACAGACGGGAGTACTTAGGGTTTGTATATACTGAAAAGGTATATATATATGGTGAATATTAGTATATAATAATTAACAATTAATAATGCAGGTCATGGCTAATATTTATAATAAATATTAGCATGTACTACTTAATCAATTGATTATATTTTAATGCATCAATTAATTAATTGTATATAACTTACGATTAATTATAATTGAATAAAATTAACAGTTAATCATGGATAATTAATTTATAAATAAATTATAATTGAATAAATAAGTTAATTGGTTATATCTTAATTGTTATTAATTTCAGCAAAATTAATTAATTATATTTTTATGCGTGTTAAGTATATTATAATTAATTAATCAATTAATTATGTTATAATTAATCAACAAACTAATAATATTTTAATTAACGAACTAACTATTTAGTAAAAGATGTTATAACATCATATAGGTATTAATTAACTGCTAACAAGAAAAACCAAATAATATGCATGACAGTAACGCCTGTGACTATTAAGTCATAGACATGACTACTTAACATTTGAAGAGTTACAGATATACTAAATATTAGTATATAATAAATAATAAAAATTAACAATTAATAATGCAGGGTCATGACTAACATATATATTAAACATTAACATTAACTTCTTATTCTATTAATTATATTTTAATACATCAATTAATTAATTAGATATTAATAATTTTTAATTATAACTGAATAAAATTAATAGTTAATGATAAATAATTAATTTATAAATAAAGTATAATTTTAAAAATCAATGAATTTATTATATTTTAATTTTTATTAATTATATCAAAATCAATTAATAAACTATCCTTTGAGGATATTAAATTAAGAAATGAAAAAAATATCTTTGTCACAGTGACACTTAATTCAGGCCTGTGAATTTACACTTAATTAACTTAATAATAATAAATAATTAATCTATTAATTATAATAATTTAATTAGTAAATTAATTATATATAAATTATATTAAATAAAGTTTTATTTACTTAGTAATTATTAATCATTAACTGTAATTATTTTTATGAATTTTAGATTAATTTCAAATTAAATGAGTCATAAATTTTTATTTGTTTTGGAATGAGTAGAGGTAAAAGGAAGTAAAAATGAGGAGGAAATAATGAAGACATAAGTTAGAAATCGTAGATTAAGCAAAAGAGAGGAAGAACAAGGAGAGAGTTTCAAAAGAGTGCACGATTGTGACAGAGTAATCCTTAGAGGATTTGCACGATTGTGATATCGAGGAAAGTACGATTGTACACAGCATGATCGTGACACCGAAGAATCAGTTGAAATTGCACGGTCATGAATTAGCGCAATCGTGACAGTGATAGTGTAGAGATATATAATAAGACGGGAGTACTTAAGGTATGCATATACAGAAAAGGTATATATGTAGTGAATATTAGTATACAATAATTAACAACAATTAAGAATTATTAATGCAGTCCATGACTAATGTTTATACTAAATATTATCAAGTCCTACTTAATCAATTAATTATATTATAATGCATCCATTAATTAATTATATATAACTTATGATTAATTATAACTGAATAAAATGAACAGTTAATCATGGATAATTAATTTATAAATAAATTACATTTGAATAAATAAGTTAATTTGTTATATATTAATTATTTTTAATTTTAGCAAAATTAATTAATTATATTTCAATTAATTAATTATATTTGTATGCGTGTTAAGTATATTATAATTAATTAATCAATTAATTATGTTATAATTAATCAACAAACTAATAATATTTTAAAAAATTAACTAACTATTTAGTAAAAGATGATATAACATCATATAGGTATTAATTAACTGCTAACAAGAAAAAGCAAATAATATGCATAAAAGTCACGTCTGTGACTATTAAGTCATAGGCGTGACTACTTAACATTTGAAGAGTTACAGATATACCAAATATTAGTATATAATAAATAATAAAAATTAACAATTAATAATGCAGGGTCATGACTAACATATATATTAAATATTAACATTAACTCATTAATCTATTAATTATATTTTAATTGTAATATCCTAGATCATCTGCTTACAAATATTGTCCGCTTTAGGCCTTGGCCCAACCAAGCCCTCACGGTTTTGCTTTTCCCGAGGCCATTCCAGGAGGTCACCCATCTTAGAACTAGTCTCGCCCAAGCACATTTAACCTCGGAGTTCTGATGGGATCCGGTGTATTAGGCCATGGAAAATAAGTCTGTAAGGGAGAGGTATTCGTATCCTTATAAAGCGTACTTTGTTCCCCTCTCCAATCGATGATGGATATCACACTTTACCCTGTAACATCCGCTTATAGATATTGTTCGCTTTAGACCTTGACCCAGCCAAGCCCTCACGGTTTTACTTTTCTCGAAAGTGTTATTTCTATTTTCAAAAAGTTCATGAGCCTTAGGAGTCGAGTCTGGGTGTCGAAAGTCTTTGGTCAAAAAGTTAAGTCTCGGATTGTTAAGTTGACGTCCTTAATAGTCGGATGATTTTGACCTCGATCAAAGTACTTGTCGACATTCCTTGGGGTGTTACAAGAAAATTAATTTTAAGTCCTTTAACTTTTAACAATTTGCAAAAAAGCCCTTATGTACATCAACTTTTCCAATTAAGCTTTCTAAGTGTCCAATAAGTCTATAAATCAGGTCTTATCACCTCTAAGACATTAGAACACATTTAATTTGACTACCACAGTCATATCCATCCAATGGACTCATTTTTACACACTTACAAGCTTACATGTCAGAAATCTCCAAAATTTCACATACTGATGAACTCTAAGTTCATGTAAGGGCATATAATATTATAAATCATTACATATATATCCAAAGAACTTAAATACATATTTGAACTCATACACAACCATGTATATATCAATATATAGTAGCATCTCCAAGTACCAACCAATACAAAATGGCTCAAAGAGTTCGACGTTACAAGTGGTATCAGAGCCAAGGTTTTGCATTTCTAAAAGTGTTATTTCCAAAAGTGTTATTTTCGTTACAAGTGCATTTCAAAAGTGTCATGACCCGGTACCACATCGGGCCCACAACAACCACCGCATAACTGAGCTAAGGACACTCACGGTATCCTTAATCCGAATATGCAAGGCTAACTAAATATCTGTTCTTCTTTTTCTTTATTTTTTTGAAAAATTTGGGCAATACAACGACTGTATTTTAAAAATCCCAAAAGCTGCAAACGATTTCAAACACACTTCTATATTCACATCCAACTGTAACTTCAGGACTCTTTAGTCCACTCAAGGCAATCTCAACTCCAAGCGATCTCAACTTAAAGCAATCTCAACAACAGTATCAAAAGTTTATACATAAAATCTTTTACAACAACCAAAAAAGTCGAAAGTTAAGTTAGAAAATTATAAACATATCAACATGACCAAGGTAACAAAACAGTAAAAAAATAAAACAGTTCATGAGCCACTATGCAGCTAAAGTACAAAGTCAAAACTACCCACGTGTCATAATATCTTGAAACTACCAAAAGACCGTACGATCCATTCAGAGCTTCAAACTCACTAAATTAACTTGCATGGTTGGAAAGCAGAGGAGGGTGAGTACACTAGGTACTCAACAAGTAGGAAAAACATAGATCACAAATAGAATTCGATACACACCAAGATGATATGAATAACCTTACAAAATAAACATACAGCACTCAGAAAACACATAGGCCAAGCCTACGACTCAACGTATACTGGTTAGGAGCCATATAGGCCTAGCCTATTAGTTCGCTCATCCGGTGAACACAGGCCCCAATTCTAGTACGTAAAAGCATAAAAATATCATATGTATTCGTCAAATCTTAATAGGAAACTCAATATCAGGATAAGCCAAAATAATCATGTGTGGCACCATTAGTCAGCCAAACTAATGTGCACACCCACCGATACTCGGTGTTAGCTCGACTTTCAACCGTGGTGAGTCCAGACTACAGTTGACAAGAGTGTCATGACCCTAGGTGATGACCTCGTCGGTGTCCAGACCCTAGGTGTGGAATCACCTGCGAGTCCTGTAAAAAGGTGTCGATACGACGACTCAACTTTAATGTACCAGCGTCAAGGGTACGGGGGTGGCTTAATCATAATCAGTTGTGCTCAGCACATGACTGGCCAATCGTTTCCTCACCAATGGAAAAAATGATATACAACATTTAAGTATCAAAAATCAAGTAAGGCATTATGCCTTTATTTATCGGTCCAACCGATAAAATGAAACC
>JANITX010000008.1:37770830-37785918 GCA_027564395.1 Erythroxylum ulei
TATTTCTCAAAAAATTATAATTCACTACTTATAGACTCCAACTCAATTTTTAAGACACATAATCTATAATTCACATTATAATCGTATTAAAACAATCATTTATACCCGAAAAATGTCAACTGAGTGCAAGAACAATTCATTGTAATGTGTGCAATAATCAAATTCACGTATATATATGCTACCATTATGCATGAGCATGAAATACAATTTTCTAATATCTCGTTACTATTTCTCAATTACAGAAATTTAGAGTTCTAATTTTTAGTATAAAAATGGGATATTATAAAAATTTATTGCAATTTACCTAAAATCATTCGTACCTTTTATTAGTTTTTGAGTTTTAAATTTGGACTCTAAGTGGGAGCAACAAGCGAGCGATTCACGACTCTCCAAACTAACCACCCACTTTAGAGTCAAATTAAAGAATATATTCTCCTCACCACTCTAAATGCCTTCAACTATTTATTTCTTGGTAAATTGGATTTGATCCAAAATGAGCTTTAAACTTTTATTACTGACTTCCAGTTCCAACTTCCAAGCACACTCCTGCGCCAAAATGAGCTTTAAATTTTTATCACTGACTTCCAATTCCAACTTCCAAGCACACTCCTACGCTTTTTATAATAACGATTTGTGTGGCTCTTTCAACTTCCAAAGCGTGCAGTTCAAAGTTTTGAAACTCGGATCGGATATTAAATCGGAAATTTTATTGGTTATCAGTTTGACCTGTTCAATTATCGGTTAAATCGGTGTGACGTCATAATTATGTAATAATTATATTTAATTATATATAATATTAGTAATATTAAAAAAAATACAAAAATATATAAACAATAAATAAATAATTCATTGAACCAGTGGTTGAACTGGTCCAGTTTAACCGATTTTTACTGGTTTAATTAGGGACTAATTTTTAAGAATAAATTAAACCGATTAGTTACTGGTTAAATCAGTTGAAATGGTCAATTCGATCCGATTTTTAAAACAATGATATCGTTGCTTACTTTGACCTTCCACGCTTTTTATAATATATCTGACTGGTCAACGACTTACGTGGCTCTTCCAAGCATGCCGCTGCTTACTTTCGCCTGCATAGAACTAACTGCCTCAAGGACAGGCCATTCTTCTTCACACATTTCCAAGAGAATAAATCCTTCATTTTCAAAAAGATAAAAAGGAAATAAATCCTTCACTTTGAAACTATTATACAACTTAAGTTTATAATATATACATCAATGTTTTTTTTTACCCCTCAAGTATATGAATCTCGTATAAATTGGACAATTAAGAAAATAATCCAGGTGGCACTGTCATGAACGAAGGTAGAGGGAAAGATAACCAATTGCGAGGGTTTTTGCCCGGAACATTTCGCTCGGCTCGGCGCCTCTCTCTCCCTTTCATTTGCTCTCGTGCAGCAATTGGCATTGAGAGATAGGCTGTCTTTCTCTGATTATCTTCAATGGCTCTTTCAGATTCTTCTAGACAGTCCCTGATCTCAAGCTTCCTCTACTCTTCTTCCAAATCGTTTACCTTCTCCAAACTCATTGACTCCTCAGCTCATGCCTTGCCGGCGGAATCGTCCAGAGCCTCCGCCTCCGGCGATGATTCCTTCGTCATTTTGGCCCCAAGCGAGCCTGGAAAAAAGATCGACATGTACTCTCCCTTTTTCTACGCTGCATGTACGGCCGGCGGTATTCTCAGCTGTGGTCTTACTCACATGGCGGTCACCCCACTCGATCTCGTCAAGTGCAACATGCAGGTCTCTCGTTTTACTCTCTGATCTCTTCTTATTTTTTTACTTCTTACTTCGCTTGAGACTTCATTTCTGTTGATTCCTGCTCTTCTTTTCTTCTCTTGCTGCGTTTATGTCGTTTCTACTCATCATTGTAGTTATAGATCGCTGGTGTTTTCTTTAATAGCTTCACTTGAGGCTTGAAATGTAGTTTTCTCTTGATTTTCGTTGCTTTTAACGCTAGTTCTTTCTCTGTCCCTATCTTCGTATCAGTCTCTTTAACAAGGACATGCTATTCCTTGCAATTTGTCATATTTGGTTTTACCCTTTTACTCAAACTCTATTCCTACTAAGTGATCTTTTGCATAGGTTTTACTTCTTAGAATGCTGGTGTTTGTGCTGAATTTTGGATGAGCATGATCTGCGGTTTGTTCAAGGCTTCTAACTGTGTCTATACAGAGCCGTTGACCATATTGAGCACTTTTTGTTTCCGGTGGATTTATTTAAAGGATGAACTGCATATTACAAAAGTTGTTTTATAAATTTTATAGCAATGTTTTGATTACTTAACTAGATTGGGTGACTAATTTTATTTCAGTCTTGAGGAGATGTCACTATGCTGTACATAAGTGTTAGGTAGGTGCAATTCCTCGTTGATCTATATTCATTCTTGATTATCTGTCGAACCGTCATAACTTAAGTGGTGCATTTGTAATTTCTTTCAGTAAACTATCTGAAGCCCTAGACTAATTTCTACGGAAGAACCGTTAATAGTTAATATTCTTATATATATCCTAATATGGGACCCTATTCTATTCACCTCTTTTGGCTTCTATTGATATACAGCCTGCATTATTTAGATAGGGAAATCATAATCCAAATGAATGATTGTAGAAATAGTTGACCTGTCTTTGCTTTTTTTCCCTGCTATGTAATTGAATTTGTGATAGCTTTAACTGTAATGTTGTATATCTTTCTATATTTGTATTCATCTGGTGGATATTAAACAGAGAGTGCATGGATTGTTTTTCCAGATTGACCCACTAAAATACAAAAACATTTCATCGGGTTTTGGAGTTCTGCTCAAAGAGAAAGGCGTTAGAGGCTTCTTCAGGGGATGGGTGCCTACCCTCCTTGGTTATAGTGCTCAAGGGGCCTGCAAATTTGGATTCTATGAATTCTTCAAGAAGTACTACTCTGATATTGCAGGTCCAGAGTATGCTGCCAAATATAAGACCTTGATTTACCTTGCTGGCTCTGCATCTGCTGAGGTGATTGCAGATGTTGCACTTTGCCCCTTTGAAGCTGTAAAGGTTCAGGTTCAAACTCAACCTGGTTTTGCCAGAGGTCTGTCAGATGGACTTCCCAAGTTTGTTAAATCTGAGGGTGCTTTGGGGTATGTTTAACAAATTTGTTACTGTTGTCTTTCACTAACATCCTTTAAGCTGCATTGTCAACTATGTCTCCATGTTGTTCTAGGTTGTACAAGGGGCTTGTACCTTTGTGGGGACGTCAAATCCCGTGTAAGTCAATTATCTCTTCTACTTTTATGTTCGTTATTGAATGATTGTATCAGCATGCATTTATTTTCTCCTTAGGTTTCTTGAGAAATGCTTTCTTTAATGAAACAAAGTTGTTAATAACATGTTTCTCCCCTCCATACACACCCAGTCTATTTCCTTTTCTCATTTTGCCCTTATGTGCCCGTTTTAAGCTCAATATATAGCAAACACGATTCCTTTTATACTGTTATGCGTTGTTTTTGTCAAGTTATTGTGAATCTTTTCATTCGGTGTGATAGGGATGACTTAGAAGAGTTTTAAGGAGGGTTTGACTAATTGTTCTGTTTAAGAGAGTTGGCAGTATAGTCTGTTATTTTCTGATAGTGGTGCACTTCATTTGACTAGTTTTGTTTTGTCCTTTTCCTGATTCTTGGGAAAGTCTGGTGTGAAGTAGACTTTGAATAGACCTTCCAAGCTAGTTTTGTAACAGAGAAAATCTATTTTACAATATTAGTATCATTTTTTTGGGTCCTACACCAGTGTGGAATCATGGTTACTGAATCTGCAGTCTAGCTACGTTCAATGTAGTCCTTTCAGCACATTTTGTGAGCAAAGGGTACTTGTTGTGATGAGAATTTGTTTAGGTCGATTTCAATATTTAGGCGTTTGTCCCATGATTTAGTATTTATTGTTACATCGCTGGAATGTCTGGTAGGAATAGGGATTCTTGTATTGATTGTCTTTTCTGCAGATACTATGATGAAATTTGCGTCTTTTGAGACTATTGTTGAGTTGATTTACAAGCATGCTATCCCAACACCAAAGGACAGTGCAGCAAACCGCTACAGCTTGGAGTGAGCTTTGCCGGTGGATATGTTGCCGGAGATTTTTGCGCCATTGTGTCTCATCCTGCTGATAATCTTGTTCCGTTCCTCAATAATGCTAAAGGGGCTACTGTTGGTGATGTGAGTCCCCCTTTTAGTATGATTTCTGCAATAGTCATTGTTTTGTTTTCTGTCTACACTTTTTTTAACTTCGATTTGATTTTGCAGGCTGTGAAGAAGATGGGTTTATGGGGCCTCTTTACCCGAGGACTTCCACTACGTATTGTCATGATTGGTACTCTTACCGGAGCCCAGTGGGGTATATATGACGCATTCAAAGTCTTTGTGGGACTGTGAGTACTTTGATTGTCTGCATAACACTTAACTCTTTTCTGTGCTTAGTTATTAAATTGAATTTCTGTTGAGTTTTCAGGCCAACCACTGGTGGTGTCACTCCTACCCCTGCGGCGGCAGCCGAGCTTGCAAAGGTTTAATCGGTGAAGGATCGGCAGGATTTTTCTTTTTTGTTTTGAGAGAAGTTGATAGGACAATAACACAGGATTTGAAGTGCTAAAGCGACCCGTTTTGAGAGAAGTTGATAGGACAACGACAGAGGATTTGAAGTGCTAAAGCGACCCTGGAGCTAGCAGAGATTGCTCTTACATCCAGAAATTTTTTGTCATCGGCTGACTAATTTTGTTATTGGGAAAATGGTTTTCGTCTTATGGTCCTGCTGCTGCTATTATTAATTGGAACCTGTCAATTCAAAGAAAATATCCATATCTAGTTAAAATGAATAACCTTACATTCGATCAAATAAATTTAATATTAAAGTCATAACACATAAAATTCAATTTATTTCAAAACAATTGGGCTCTTTTCAGAACTGTAGAATACAATTCTCTCTTGTATGGAAACCACTTCAGAGAATTATACAATTTCTAGAGAGAAAGGTTGGTCTCATGATCTTAAGGGATGGATTTACGAGCAATTCATGATTTTATTACTGAGAAAGCATGGGTGGAGATTCATCACCTGTATTCATTCCCAATGCAAAAGGTTTTGAAGACTAAATATTATCTGAAGAGTCGTAAGTTGAGAGCTATATTATATATATGTTGATGGCTCAAAGTGTTATATTGGCCTTGATTGTTTCTTCCACCTCTCCATGGTATCATAAAAATAATTAATTGTTTCATTTTCATCATTATTAGCTAGATAAAGTACTCTTACTCTTACTAACTCGGGTGACAAATTGATATTAATATTAAAATTCATTATCTTTAAGTATAATTCTAGAAACCTCTATTCCAACCATTAAACTTGACATATTGAGATACAACTCATTTATCCCATGTAAACATTTGTCTTAGCTCCTTCAATATTAGAACAAAATGCTGAAGTGATAAAAAATTAATTGCAAATCTCATAATGACATGATGATACAAATTCCTACTATTAGTGAAACATTTGCTCATCATATTTAGAACTCATACTTGATTATAGATGAACTTAGTCACTTTTTTTGTTTTTGCTTTTTGCAAAGTTTCATCAATAATAGGAAAGTATCTAATATCTCTTATAATTTTTGAATATTAGATCAATGCTTAAAAGCATGGAGGGAGTCCCCAAATGTCCCCACTGCATCTAAAATTTTTAATTTAAAATTATTATTTTAAATTTTAATTTCATAAAAAAAATTAAAATTTTGCTCCCATTAATTTAATTAGTGATAAAAAATAATAATAAAATTATAGATATATTAAGATATCAAATAAAAAATAAAATTTGAATTCATCTATTTTTATTAAGATTACTATTATTTGAGCCCATGACTTTTTTAAATGAAAGCCTACAAATAGAGAGATAAAAACTACATGCTTAATTGACTTTTTTTTAATTCAGATTTTTCTACTCTTTTAACTTCTTCATCACACTACTTTTTGGCTTTTTGGCTTTTCTTCCCCTAACTCCACAAGACTTCCACACCCAAAGCGAAAAACAATAATCTATATTGAACGCAATTGTGGAAAGGATTCTCCCACAGGCCTTCCCCCGTTCTAGTGCTGATAGGTAAATTCTTACTTCTTTTTTTTGAAAGAATGTGTAGTACGTATAATTTAGAGACATGTTCTTGTAAGTTATAATAAAGTTGGTACAGTTTAAATCTTTACATTCTTTTAGACTTTTAATGAAGACGCAAGATAAAATTTCTCATTGTAGCGAAAAATCGTAGCATATAAAGTCGTAAAAAATGAACAAAAACAGTACAAACTATCTAGCACTAATGATAACAGAGATAAAAGAAGTACCCTAGATGCCCTTATGAATAAAAATAGATGGGCTCAGATTTTATTTTTTATTTGGTATCTTAATATATCTATAATTTTTATTATTATTTTTTTGTCACCAATTAAATTAATGGGAGCAAAATTTTAATTTTTTTATTGGAATTAAAATTAAAAATAATAATTTAAATTAAAAAAATTTCAATAATATAAGAGTACTTAAAATATTTTGCCCCCACTCAAAATAATTTCTGGATCCGTCCCTGCTTATAAGTGTTAAAAGGAGACGTCCAAATGCTTCAATTAGAAGATACGAGAAAATAGTACTTAGAGATAGTAAGAGAGAAAAAAAAGAACGCCTAAAAAGAATTGGAGAAAAGTGATCAAGAATTATATGATTCTGTTGGAACTTATTGTAAGACATGACCCGCAAAAAAATAATTGGCATACTAGAATACGAATAAAGGATCTCTTTTGGAGCGGTTATATTTGTTATTTTAGGTCTTTTAAAAATTTTCCTTTGAGTTTTTCATTTTATAATTAGCCTTATAATTTTGATTACATAATACTTACCTTCTAGTTATTCAGCCTAAACAGTTTCTTACTTTTCACTACCAATTTCGTAGTTCAACTTTGCCTTTTGTATTTCTTATTCTGATACTCTTTAAACAAAATTTTCATCTGTTACTTCTCATGGCAGCTATCTTTCTTATTTATGAATATTGCGTGAGGCAGTGGGTATGGTTGAATCTGATACAAAAGGAAGGAAGTTATGGTTAGTGTGAAAGATTTTAAAATTCATAAATCTTATCCTATACATATTGATCTTTCAGCTACCGGACAATACCCAATAAAATAGTCGGTACTGACAAGTATTCATAACTGGTACGATACTGAAGATGTGAACATTGGGGTATTACGTTATTGCCAGGACATTTACCAGCATTATTTGTTTAAATTGAGCATAAAAACTCCCTTGCTCAGATCATCATCAACTGATAGCTATAATTAGTTCACTGATCCACCTATTTAATCCAGATAATGGGATATATTCCAATTAAATGCGACATGCAAGCAAGTACATTCCATCAAGCAAATAACTACAAGCTCCATAAAGGTCAAGCAGTTCTGGAAACATAAATATAGAAGCTGAGAGTACAAATACAGAATTACTTGATCTTCCCCGCAAGTTTTGCCCCTTCAGAATGAAGCCAAATCCCACTTGATTGCACAAACTCTGATTAGAAATAAACCAATGAATCAAACTATGGAGGCTAATATACAGCATTGCCAATCCTGTGAGTTTATTGCTGTCTAAAGAAATCCTTGGAGCTCGACATAGACAAGGAGCAGGGCCACACATGATTTAAACAAGATTAATTGTGAAAGAAACATAAGGATGGGCATCAGCTTCACCTCCCAAGCCTACCATCCCCCCTCCTGTTTCTTCTTCAGACTTCCAGTATGTGCTGCACAACAGGGAAGATCGTCACAACGGGCAAAAGGATAAAACTATTTCGAGATCCACAAAATAACATTTCGAACATGGTGTCATGCACAAGATCTCCTCAGACGTAAATACAATGGCAAAGTAAATGTGATTGAAACGCACGAAACTAATTGCCATGAGAATAATTTGTACTTTCACAGCTTATAAAGCCTAGAGATCGATGAGGTTTTTTTCTTTTTTATTCACCATTCAAGTAAATTGTTTCGGAGTGGTAGAATACATCTTTAGCATTTCTGAAAACCATGTTCATTCAGCAACCTTCCAAACATTTACTTCCCATCAGGAATAGCACAGCTCCTCATCAGAGTTTTAACAGAGTTCTTCAAAATTTTGGAAAACAGATATATGTTCTCCAACTTCTTCAGGAGTAAAGAGGGGCAGGGGACGTTCTTTATAATTCATTCCATCTTCCTACGATTTTTAAATGATGTACAGTAAATCTATGAACTAAACCAAATGAATACCATGCAGGCTAACCTGTTTGCACTTTCACACAGTCCTTCAAGAATAGTTCGAACTTTCTTCTCGCTCTTAACAGAAGGAGATAAGACACAAGCCTAAACACACCAAATAGACCATGCTTAGTAAGGAATAGATACTTGACCCAACGCATCAAACAAAGCATATGAAATTTTACCAAGAAAGATGGTGGCAATCCATATCTTAGAATGCTCTCTACAAAAATACGTACAGCACAGAAGTGCATCCAGGAGCTGAAAACCTGCAAGCAAAAAAACTTATTTAACATTAATGGATGATATTAAAAAATTTGAAAGATAGAGCGTACGCCCAACTGATATCTATCAGGGAAAACCCAAAGCTTGATATCTATTGTAAAGGATATAGGAATGACTGAATTAGCAGAAATTCTAAGCACAGTAGCCATGGGTCTATTCAACTGGATTTAAGTTTATTGTGGAAACCAAGTATGCATAACTTCATGACAAAAGAATAGACAAGGAACAGAAAAATATATACACCTTCTAGGAGCCTTGGCAATGGTTACCTTGGGGCAATTAACATTGCCTATTGCAAGACTGTTCATAAAAGAATACTCAAGAAACTGCTAGTCATAAAAGAATAGTGAAGAAGTTGAAGTTATGTGAAAGTACACGTAATGGATTTATTTACAAAACACGACGATGGCCAGTTTGCTCTAATAAGAAAGGACGCTTCGAGAATAAGTGGCTTAGCACACTTATCCCAACTCCTCTTCATTTTATTTTTCACAAGATCCATCATTTACATCTCAATTACTGTCAACAAAGCTACATGTATCTGCCAAATCCCTCAATATCCAGCTTATTCATAGCATGAAACAACAAACGGTAAATTTTGTACTTGTATTTCTTAGTTATTTTGACAGAGATGGCAGGATCGGGGCCTCTCTTGCTGAGAGAGAGTATAGTAGTTTTATGGGCTTTTACAAGTCACAGCCGGCTAGTAATAACATCCTATAAACAGATGTAAAACACTTGACTAGCTATTACTGATTATTGATATAAAAACATATATGCATTCTAATCCCAATACGTATCAATCAAATCCAGACTTGCAATTTGAACATCCTAGCTGCAATTCTTTCCTCAACCGGAGGTCAATCTTACTGTGTTCAAACCAATTCCTCAGTCTAAGCCTTCATTTACTCTGATCCTTAATCCCTAGCTTTCATGAGCAGAATTAAATCTATCCAGCTTTGTGAAAACTTGGAGAAAATTCAACAAGCAAAATGGGTAATGAAATTACCTCTCCATAACTGGTATAGCACCACTGCAAAAGAGAGCTTCTAAAACTATCTTGATCTTGCATCAGCCTTTCTAAATCTTGTTTTCTAGTCTCTTGTGCTTCTGGACTATATTCAAAATCACGAATCTGGGTCAAACCAAAAAGACAAGAAAACTTAAATTGGAGATTCAATTGGGTGAAATATAGGACAAATAAAAAATACAATTGAGTTAAACTTGTGAATCTAATAAAGCACTTAACAAACATTCCAAATGAAATGGCAGACAACATTTTTTTCTCACGTGCAGATTGTAATTTGCAGGAATTGTTTATTAACAATTATATGGAAACGTGTTAGGAATAATGGTCACAAAGGAGGAGAGTGGTTAGTTTATACAAGGTAGAAGAAGACAGGCTGTAAGCAGTAGTGAGATAGCTAGATATCGATATATTTTAGTGATTCAGGTTGTTAGCAGGAGATATCTATTCCTTAGAAGTTTGTTAGGATAAGTAGATATAAAATAATAGTCTATGGGGGAAGTGGGGTAGGCTTTTAGACTGGAAATAATTCTCGGAAGATTTCCTGAGATTGTAAGGGGGTTTTCCCTTGTGAAGAAGGTTCTTCCTTCTTGTTTCAAAATAATACTGAGCTATTGCTCGCTACCTAGTGCTATTTAACACACGGGCACATTAAGTTGAATTGTTACCTGACAATTTGGTCTTCGACTTGCTGGATCGATGGAGGCACATGTAGGAAAGTTGGAAGACTCTGTTGCCAGAATCGAGAGAACCATAGGGGAGCAAGTTGCAGACTTAACGGATGTCAAGAACAGCATGGGCTATTTGGAAGCCATCTTCACTCACTTGATGCAACGACAAGGGTCGAGCGACAAAGCATCCTCGGAGTCCAGCGAAGAGGACGACGTTGAAGGCGAGAAGGACCACAAGAGTCGCTCTTGGGTCAAGAAAGTCAACCTGCCCATTTTTGACGAAACAGATCCGTTGGGTTGGGTGGCTCGAGCGGAGAAATTTTTTAAGGTCCATCGCGTCAAGGAAGAAGAAAAGATGCGACTAACCTTCATCATCATGGAGGGGGCTGCGATGCATTGGTTTCGCTTCTTGCGCAAGAAGAGTCCGATGTTAACATGGAACATGCTAATTCCCACTCTGTTGCAGTGTTTCGAAGAAGGTAGTCAGGGAAACGTTTATGAAAGACTAACTTGCATGCAACAAGTTGGTTCGGTGGAGGAATATTTGCGGGCGTTCGAAATGTTGGTGGCCCAATTCCCCGAGGCTTCGGAGGAGCAGCTGTTAGGATATTTTTTGGGTAGCCTCAAACCAGAAGTGAGGTGTTGGGTCCGATCAATGCGACCCACTACAGTCTTACAAGCAATGGAAATTGCTCGCGATATTGAGGATGAACTGCAAGTGATTTATGGAGGAAATTCTTCCATTACTGGCAATTTTACGAATCGTGTACAGACACGCGGTAGTATAGTTTCCAAAGTTCAAGGAATAACGACCATTGGAGGTTTTGTTAGTGGGACAACGAGTATTGATCCAGGCAAGGTCATTGGAGGAATGGAGCGGAAAACCTACAACCCTAACCGTAGTGGGTCATCTGTGGGGTCTAATTCTGAGAATGGGACTTATGGGAACACAAGGTCACGCAACAACCACGGGATCAGGCAACTCCCCTACCCAGAATTTTTAAGGAGGAAGGAGAAAAGGAGGTGTTTTCGTTGTGGATTGCTTTTTGGTCCGGGACATAAATGTTTGGAGAAAAGTTTAAGAGTGACCATTTTAGGAGAAGATGAAGATGTGGTTTCGGAGGTAGAAGAAGGTCTGGACACACACGAAATGTCAAGGGAGGTTGCTGAAGAAGCTTAGTGTGACTGGACGGAACTTTCACAATTTTCTGCCGATGGATGGACCAACCCAAAACTATGAAGCTTTGGGGGAAGATTGATGGAACATCTGTTTTGGTGTTAATTGATAGTGGGGCGATTCACAACTTCGTATCTAAAGAGGTGGCCTTGAAACAAGGCTGGAAAGTTCAGACCACTGTGAGCTTTAAAGTGAGGATGGGAAATGGTCAGAAATAAGACTCTCAAGGTTGCTGCGAAGGTTTAAATCTGGAAATGCAAGGTTATGTTTATCCAGGAGATTTTTTTCTCCTTGAGTTAGGAGGAGTGGATATTATTTTGGGGATGACTTGGTTGGTTTCGTTAGGTGAGGTGCAACACAATTGGAAAGATCTTTCCATGAATTTTTGAGGGCAATCACTGTTAAAGGGGATTTTAATCTTTTGAGATCTTTAATTTCCACTAAGGCATTAAGGAAGACTACTGAAATTGAGGTTGCGGTTATGGTATTTTTTGGTTTAGAGAAACAAGAGAAGGATGACAGCTGGTCCAACAAAATAGGAGAAAAACTCAACCATCACTAGCAGCAGCAATTACTGCAAGTGTTGGCAGAATTTCAGCCAGTTTTTTCACACCCAATAAGGCTTCCTCCCAACAGACCAGTTGATCATAAAATCCCAATTAAGGCTGGGGTTGATCCGATAAATGTGAGCCATTATCGTTATCCTTATCTACAAAAAAATGAGATTGAGAAATAGGTTTCGGAAATGCTAGCTTATGGGGTTAGCAGATCTAGCAACAACCCATATTCAAGTCCGGTGATTCTTGTGAAGAAGAAAGATGGCAGTTGCGGTTTTGTGTCGATTATCGAGCTTTGAATAAAGCCACAATACCGGATAAATTTCCCATACTAATGATTGAAGAACTCTTGGATGAATTGTTTAGAGCCACGTATTTCCCTAAAATCAATCTATGGACAGGGTACCATCAAATATGCATGAATGAAGATGACATTCCCAAGACGGTTTTTTGGACACATCAAGGCCACTACGAATCACTCGTCATGCTGTTTGGTCTCACCAATGCACTAGTCACGTTCCAATGTGCTATGAATTTGATCTTATAGCCCTACCTCAGAAAGTTTGTGTTAGTTTTTTTTTAATGATATTTTGATCTATAGCGCCAATTAGGACAGCCACATCAATCACTTAAGGAAGGTATTAAATACGTTGCAGCAACATCGTTTCTATGCTAATACAAAAAAATGCACCTTTGGGAAGTTAAGAATTGAGTACTAGGGTCACATCATTTCCAAAGATGGCGTTGCTATAGATCCCAAGAAGATTGAAGCAGTTTTACAATGGCCTATTCCTACATCTCTCAAAGTTTTGAGAGGGTTCTTGGGTCTGACTGGGTATTACAAAAGGTTTGTGAAGGATTATGGGAAGATAGCACAACCTCTTACCAATCTATTGAAGACAGGGAATTTTAAATGGGATATTCTTGCAGAAACAACCTCTGACCAATGCTCCGGTTTTGACTAGTGCTCCGGTTTTGACGCTACCAGATTTCAATACCCCTTTTCGGTGGAGTGTGATGCATCGGGTAAAGGCGTGGGAGCAGTGTTAATACAGGGAAAGAAACTAGTGGCTTTTTTCAGCAAAGCATTAGTTGAATCATTGCTGAATAAATCCATATATGAGAAGGAATTTATGGCGCTAGTGTTAGCCATTCAACATTGGAGACCGTATTTGGTGGGGAGGAGATTTACAGTCTAAACGGATCAAAAAAGCCTCAAACATTTGCTGGAATAGAGAATTACAACTCAAAATCAGCAGAATTGGTCGGCAAAATTGTTGGGATATGATTTTGATATTGTCTACAAGGCTGGAATTTCCAACATGGCAGAAAATGCACTCTCTAGGGTATGCGAGGACATGGAGTTGCAGGTTATTTCTAGGCCATTTTGGCAAGATCCGAAGCAAATTAATAAGGAGGTAAAGTTAGATCCACAGTTGAGTAGAATAATAGAAGAAATTAAGAGGGAACCGAATTCTCATCCTTCTTATACCTTGGAGAATGGAAGATTATATTATAAAGGGTGGCTAGTTGTATCAGCATCTTCGGAATGGATTCCCAAGCTTTTACAAGAGTTTCATACTACCCCTATAGGAGGACATTCGGGAATCTACAAGACTTATAAGAAGTTAGCTCAATCTAGTTTTTGGAAAGGTATGAAAAGGGTTGTATCTGATTTTGTAGCAGCTTGTCACACTTGTCAGCGTAACAAGTATCAAGCTATGTCTCCAGCAAGTTTACTCCAACCATTACCGATTCTCAACGCCATTTGGGAAGAGCTGAGCATGGATTTCATTGTGGGACTACCCACATCGAAAGGCTATGATACCTTGTTGGTCATAGTGGACAGGTTGAGCAAATATGGGCATTTTATTCTTGGCAAACATCCTTACTTAGCTCGTTCTATTGCTGAAATTTTTACCAACGAGGTTGTTCATTTACATGGAATTCCGCTTTCCATTGTAAGTGACTGGGATCCTACGTTCTTAAGTAATTTTTGGCAAGAATTATTTACACTCCAGGGAACTCAATTAAAATTGAGTACCGCCTATCATCCAGAATTGGATGGCCAAACTGAGGTAGTTAACCGCACTATCGATACATATCTTCGTTGTTTTAGCTCGGAACAACCTAAGGTTTGGTTAGATTATTTACCATGGGCAGAGTATTGGTATAATACCAGCTTTCATTCAGCAGCTAAATGTTCTCCTTTTGAGGTAGTATATGGCAGACCTCCTCCCTCAATCACACGTTTTATTTCTGGAGAAACATTGGTGGAAGCTGTGGTGTAGGATTTAATGAGTCGTGACAAAGCTCTGACACAGTTGAAACATCATCTGGAATGCGCTCACGATCACATGATACGTTTTGCGGATGCCCGAAGGTGTCCTCATGACATTCAGGTAGGAGATTGGGTGTATTTGAAGATTCGTCCACATCGGCAAGGGTCCATGCCTAAGCGGCTGCATCCGAAATTGTCAGCACGATACTATGGACCATATTTGGTGGACAAACAGGTTGGCGTCGTTGCATTTCAACTGCCACTTCTCCCTTAGGCCTGTATACATCCAGTGTTTCACTTGTCCCAGTTGAAAAAGGCTATCAGGCACCACCATGTTCAGGAAGAGTTACCTCTAGAGTTGGACTATACTCCTGACTTGTGTACATTAGCCGTGGTCTTGGGTAACAGGATACTTCATAATCGAGGAGCTGCCCGTGACCAATGGTTGATTCATTGGCAAGGCAAACTGTTGGAGGAAGCTACATGGGAGGACCAAGAGCTTATCCATGGCCAATTTTTGGAGCTTAACCTTGGGGATAAGGTTATTTCATCAGCGGGCGGTATTGTTAGGAATAATGGTCTCAAAGGAGGTGGGTGGTTGGTTTATACAAGGAAGAAGAAGACAGGCTGCAAGCAGTAGTGAGATAGCTAGATATCGATATATTTTAGTGATTAAGGTTGTTTGCAGGAGATATCTATTCCTTGGAAGTTTGTTAGGATAAGTAGATATAAAATAATAGTCTATGGGGGAAGTGGGGTAGGCTTTTAGATTGGAAATAATT
>JANITX010000008.1:37795996-37812937 GCA_027564395.1 Erythroxylum ulei
ATTTTTGGATTTTTGACTAAAAAGCTATGAATTTTTAAAGTTCAGTGGTTTAAAAAAAAAGAAAAGAAAATTCGGAACCAGTGGCTCGCGATCGCGACCGGCCCTTTTGGCGCAGCGGCTCGCAATCGCGACCCGACTGTTGTTCTCCGAGGGTCGCACTCGCGACTCGGTTTTTCTCCGAGGCTCGCACTCGCGAGTCGGTTGCGACCGCGAGCCGGTTTCTTTTCCAAGGCTCACGATCACGAGCCGGTCGCGACTGCGAGCCGGCTATTGATTTTTGGTTCTAATTTTTATTATTTGAATTCGTTCCATTCTTTTGCTTATATCTTTTCTGTCCGACATCCGATTGATCCGATTTTTGAAATGTTGGATTCCTAAGACATTCCTCTATCTGTTCATGGAGATTTATGAATTTTTGAGATTAAATTGAGGTTGATTGATTTAATCAAAGTAAGTTGGGAAATTTTTTGAACATGGTTCAGTCTTTTGAGAAATTCTTGATCCGTGGAGATCCGATTGAATTGATTCTTAAGGCAAATTAAAATAGAGACTTGGGGCTACAAATCATATGAAGGAATTGAATTTAAATTTATCCCCTAAGACTTTCAATTTCTAAATTGAAGTCGGTTTTAGTGTTCAGTATTGGATAAGTGAGAGCTAAAAATAGTTTGGCTATAATTTTTTCTCTAGTCATCCAAATGAGGTGATTCTTGATATGGATTAAACTAGAGATATAGGACTACAAATGTCCTGAAGGACGCAATTTTCAATTTCGTCTTTAAGAATGTAAATTTTCGGATGGAAGTAAAGTGCTGAAAAATGTGTTAGCATAATGACAGTCCGAGATTTTTGGACTATAACTCTTGGTGTAGTGCACAAAATTTAATGATTTTGGTGTCATTATGAAATTAAGACAATGAGGAACATTTCTCTAGAAGGAAGTTTTGGCAAATGCCTTCAATTTGATGGTGAAAAACTTGTCCTAAAGTAAGTATGAATTGAAATAAAGTTCAGGGGCAATTTGGGAAGATCACTTAAAGAGTTAAGGTTTTAGGCTAAGATGGAGGGGCATATGGGTCATTAACCACTCATTAAATGACATGGCACTATAACACAAGAGGGCTGTCATTTTTTTATGAAGGGAGCACGACACTTAAGGAAAGAAGGAAACAAAAGAAGAGAGAAAGAAGGGAGAAGCATGTTCGGATGGAGAAGAATGAAGGAAGAAGAGAAAGGTAACTTAGGGTTTCGATTTTCTTGGGCTTCAAGCATGATTTTTGAGTTAATGTAAGAGGAAAAAAGGTGGAAAAGCTGGAGAGCTTCCTATAGAGCCAAGAAATGCTGAAAATGGAGAGGAAATAAGGTAAGAGAAAGTTTTGAGATTTTTATGAGTTTTTGGTTTAGATAACTTGGAAATGTTATGGGATTGTGTTTCCTAAGCTCAATTTTGGAGATAACATGTTTTAAATTGTTTAATTTTTGGATGATTGTAACTTAGGGTTTATGCCATTTTAGGGGTTTTGAAATTTTGGAAGTGTCTTGATTTAGATAGCTTGAGAATATGATGAGTTTGAGATTTCTAAGCTTAATTTTGGTGATTATGCTTTATATGATGTTGAATTTGGGTGATTTGGTTTAGGGAATTTTAAATTTGGAGGAAAAAAGGAAGAAATGGAGAATTAAAGCTTTGGACAAGTTTCTAGCAAGGATATGAGGTGGGTACCATATTTATATTTTGATTTATAAGTTATATATGAGGCTTCGAAAAATAAAGAAAGCGAAAATTGTTTTTAAATTAATTTTTTCGAATGATTAATTTCGTTTATTTTGTAATGATTTAAGAAATTGCTAATGATGATTTCTGAATGAATTTTGAAAAAAAAAATCAAGAAAGTGAAAGAAAGGGTTTTCGAATTTTATTGTTTCCGAATGATTTTGAAAAATTGTTACAAGGGTTAATTTCATTGTTTTACAAGATTTGATAAATTGGTAAAATTTTCAAAATTCATTATTTATGAATGAATTGACTCATTATGAAAAGTGTTACACTTTTGTATTTGTTTGATTGAAGAATTAATATGTGATTTCATTTTTGTTATGTGAATTTTTTATTATGGCTAAAATTGTTGCGTTCTTGAATGATCGCAATTATGTTATGTGTATTCGATTGGTTTGTGAATGTTATTGTGTTGAATGTGACATGATCATGAAAAGTAATTAAGTTTCGAAATATGCCTTCGGGCAATCCGATTTACAAGTATGAATTTGTGTGTTATGTGGGTTTGGTTAGGTCCCATAAGTTGAGTCAAGTGCACTTGTCTTATTTTTAAAGGCTTCTCTCGTCTGCCCGCTACTGGCATTGGAGCTCCGATTACGGACTCCCATAAGTTCACGACTACACCGGACCGCTATGCGGGAAGGTGTACTACGTTATGTTCACGGTTGCACAAGACCGCTATGCGAGAATGTGTAGTACGTTCCGTTTTGGACCGACCCAAACCATTCTGATATGTTATGTGCTTTTGTTTCGTTTCTTAGTGTGACGCATTGCATAATTTGAAAATTGTTCATGAAATTTTAAAGAAATTGAGATTTACACGATTTGAAATAGTTCATGAAGTTTGAAAAAGTGAAAATTTTGAGACCTAAGCATTTGATGATTTTTCATTTGTGACAATTTAATAAAATGGCAAAAGTTTTGAAAATATGATTTTTGCTTATTTTTTTGATTTATAAACATGTTATCGACGAGCTGTCTAGCTCGCCCCCTTTCATCCCCATCTCCAGGTATCGAGCAGGAGATCGGACGAAGGAAAGTCAAGATATTTGTTCGATTTTGCTTATTTTTGTGTTTTGAATACTTAGGCTTTTGATATTGATCTGTATATGGCTTGGAATGCCATTAAGATTTTTGTAAGCATTAATTCATAATGTATATGAATTATGAATTATGAATTTATGTATGGAAATGAGTTACAAAATTTGTGTATGATTTGAGATATGAATATAATTGGTTTGAGTTTAGATTGATTTATGAATTTGCATATTGAATTGAGATGAATATGAATGGGATCGTTTATGAATGGGATTGTTTCTGATTGTGGATTATGGATTGAGACTTATTGAAGTGTTTTAGGTATAAAATTGTGTTGTTTATGCTGGGATTCCGGACAGGAGGTCCGATGAAGTGTGTGGATTGTTTTGGAATATAGAAGTGAGTTTAAAACCATTTGCAGGTTTTTGGGATTTGTAAAATACAGCCGTTATGCTGCCCAATTTTTGAAAAAGGATAAATAAGATTTTGGTTAATAGATGAATATTGGGATTTGTATGATTGTATAAGAAGAACCTTTAGAATTGAGTTTTTGATTGAGGATAAGTTTCCAAATGGGAAATTACTTTTGTTTTGATTTGTATAAGATTGAATAAAGATGAAAGGAATGAATAATATGAGAAAGAAAAAAAAATTATACCGGATTTCAGATTGGTTTAGTCTTAAGGTTTCCAACGTTATTTTAGTTTTCGAAGATATACGCTAAGAATGTCGGAATTTGTTTCAGTTCGATTTAATCATTTGTTTGCTTTGATTTGATTCGTACGCCTTTTTGACTTGATTCGATTCGCCTTCGATCCGATTAGATTCGTATTCAATTCATTTCCGTTATGTTTTCTCCTTATGTTTCCGTCTCTGATCCGTTCGTTTGGTTCGCTTTTCGTTTTCCATTTTCCACTTTTTCGGTTGGGGTCCGGTTCCGATATCGGGCCCCAACAATATATGTTAGGACATTACCACCTTTTGTTGATTGAAAAAATAAATTGCTTGTTTTACGCTAAAAATAGTAAGTATACGGGTCGTTACTTGAAGTAAAAAAAATGGATATCGTTCCACAGAAATTATGTTTAGGTACCACTTAATTCAGGTTATGTTTTATTTAAGACTCAATTTCAGATAATAAAAACTGAAAAATAAACTAAGTCAAATAAACTAGCAACAAACAAATAATGTAATAAAAGTGCATAAACTTTGATTTCAAGATTAAAGATTAGAGATTACTTTTTCCCTATCTTGTCTCCCTCTTACCTTGTTGATTGAATTATGCCTCACCTAAGATGTCCTAATGTTTCAATCACCCTCTCTGTGTAATCAAATGTCCCTATCCAAATTAAATGGAATTGACTATGCAATCTCAATCTAGAAAATCAGTACAACAATTTAACTAGTTATGGAGCTATCCTATGGGTAATCAACTAATTAGTCAAGATCTCTCTCTAACTAATCATCTGATAAATATAGGTCTATAGGGTGCCAACTCTTATTATACTGCCCTACACAATTTAGCCAACTCAATTTCTCAATATATTGTAAGGTTTAAGCACAACATTTATCAAAAGCATTCATTCATTCATTCAACAAAGTAGGAGTTCAGCAAGTAGTTTAAAAGTAATATCTATAATAAATTCAGCTACTTATAATAGAAAGAAGTTCAACCATATTTATATTCTCTAAAATACAAAACATACTGAAAACAAAACAAAAATAAAGCAAATACAATGGTAGCTTTCTTCCTTTTTTGTATCTGAAAATCTAGAAAATGAAAACTTGATAGAAGCTATTGATTATCAATCCCGATTCCCACCTTTTGCCCTAGAAGCTTTTGACTTTTTGTGAATAGTCGAGGGAAAAATTTGCATGGTGCCTACTGCCTTTCTAAATTGTGTGAGGAAGGCCTAGGGTTTTTTCTATTTAGGGTAAACTAAGACTAAAAAGTCCTTTGAAAACTTGAGTTTGGAAGTGTCCCCCTGTGTGTCCCAACGCTGGCCACGATCGTAGCCTATATGATATGATCATGGCCCTTAAGTAAGTTCTATGTCATGATTATGGCATGCAGGCCACAATCTTGGTGCTTTTGTCACAATTGTAACCTGCATGCCATGATCGTGGGCTTGTGTTATAGCCCGGTTTCCCTCTGAAACTCCCCCGTTCTTTAATATTGACCCTGAAATAGTGGCAAACTCATCAAAGTACCCCAAATACGCATCATTGAAGCTCAAAAGCATGTTCTAACCCATAAAACACAAATATTTAATAAACTAACACAATTTTAACCTAAACACATATTAAATGATCAAATTAACAACTAAAAACACACCAAACTACCCACTAAAACATGATGCAATCTACAACTATCACCTTTAAACCTTCCTTTTCATTATATTCATTTAAACAACTCTATGTTTATAAACTTGGAATTTTGCATATGGCATAACACTTCTATGGTTCCCCATATATTCAGAGAATATGGGCATCTGAAAAACTAGTGCTTATGGCTTTCTTGGTTTTGCTTACACAACACAAATTGTTTGGATAAAATAAAATAGGTTAATTTACCTATAGTTAACAATCTTGTTAATACTACTAGTTATAAAGTGAAGGACACCTTAAGGATTAATAATTTATTCTAAACCACCTTGTTCCACCATATTAATGCTCCTCTAGGCCTTAAGATCTCTTTGCAAGAGTTGTTAGTGAAACTCCTTTTAGTGTTCCTTAGCCCAATGTAGGTGTCTTCCCTCTTTGCACATAAACTATATTTAGTAAAGCTAAAATCAAAGTTGAGGGGTTATCACTCCACTGATCATTATTGATCCATCAACTCACCTTTACAATCCTTAGAATATCTTGTAAATGGTTTAACACTGGGGATTCTACTAAAGGTCCAACACTACTCCAATTATCATAGAATAGTGATGCTCTCTCTCTATTTCCTATCCTAAATTTGATATAGGTTGAAAAGTTCCTTTTAATTTTAATAATTGAGATATAAAGAATGAATGCAATGGTTTTGGCTTACTTCCTATATGGTTATGCCTTTTAGGAAGTAAGTATGGATCCACCTTGTCCATAATGACTCTTTGTTCTCTATCAAGCTTTATATAACTTTTCCCTCATCAATAACTTATTGACCAAGCTTATAGAAAAGCATCACCATTCATCCTTGTATTGGTTTATTTATGCCTTCCATTTCACCTTTTTAAGATATTTCCATTTGCTACTACCCCTCTATAAGAATTCCTCATTAACATTTTTAGGTATTTAATTAAACTCTTTGACAAAAATATGTGTGATGCCTAGTAAATATATAAGGAACTTAGAATAGACTTTATCAACTGTACTCTCCCTCCATAAAACAACACTTTATTACACCAATTCGTTAGTCTTCTTTGAATTTTCTCTATTAATGGGGAAAATATTTGAAATTATGTCTTTTTAATGCCAAAAGAAGTCTAGTTACATAACAAGAAGCTTGTGAGCTTAGATTTATATTATGTTAACTAGCATAGCTTTCAAGGCTTAAACACCTAAAGATAAGATCAATTGACTCTTCTCTTGATTTTTTTACACCCTAATAGTTTCTTAAATTGAAGGTATTTATTAGCAGTCTTATAGACTTCAACTAAGCTTTTGTAAACATTATCTAGTTAATTATAGAAGATAGATCAACTAAGCCAACTTTCATTCATCTTCTATAAAATTTGAACATTAGCTTCATAGCTATTTTATGTTTAACCAGTCTAAACAAGGATTCCATACACAAGATGAATGTAGTGGAAATTGGGTCTCCCTACCTTAACCCTTTATTCCTTTTGAAGATTTTTGTAGGTTCCTCATTGATCAACACATTAAATGAAGTTGTGGTTATGCATTCTCTCAAATGTAGCCTAAACTTGAGAGGAAAGTCATATGCTTCAAATAGTTGTAGAATGATCTAATAACTTATATAGTTATAGGCCTTGTTGAAGTCAACTTTTATGGCACAACTTTGAGGACCATTTTTTCATATGTATACTTTGAGGAACTCCTGAGCTATCAAAACATTGTCTCCTACCTTCCTGCCTTCCAAGAATGCCCCTTGTGTTTCACTTATTATTGATTTCAAAATTTCCTATAATCTTGTTGCCACTTCCAAGAAGTTAGAATAAGAAATAGACATGTACTCCTTTAAATAGTTAGGTAGAGATGCTTTTAGGATCAAGTATATGAAGGTGTTGTTTACTTCCTTCAACAGCTTCACTTTCGTAAAGAACTCCATCATTACCTATGTTACCATATTCCCTATTAATGATTAAGCTCTCTAGTAGAAGAAACTAAACCCATCAAGATTACGAGCCTTGTATACATTTATTGATATCTTAAGCTATTATAGGCTTGTTGAAGATCTCTTTATCCTTATTCTTCATTTAGTGCCTTATGAAGGATTTTAGAATTGAAATACGTGATCTAATAGGAGCTTGTTTCCCAATATGCCTTCAAAGAAGTTAAAGGCTTCTTATTTAATCTCCTGATGAGTTGAGATTATGAAGCTATCTACTTTGATAAGTTACCAAAGCTTATTATGATTTCTCCTCATTACTATGGAATTATGAAAAATTTTCTTATTCCTTCCCTCCTTCCTTTATCCATATAGACTTTGATCTCTGACCTCAATAATGATTTATGACAAGATGCCCAATAAAGTTTCCTAACATATTTGAAGCTCTTTACTCCTTGAACAAGGACCGCTATGTTAGGTTCCGATCATGCATCTCATACATACTATATATCAAATATACGCAATGGAAATAAAATGGAACCTTAAAAACCAAATCTACTCATGCATATAGATATAGAAAAACAAAAATATGAAATTTAAGATGTTTGCATACCTTTCTGACAATCTCCTTGGTTCTTTAATCTTCTCCGCATTGGATTGTCGTAAATCACAACAATCAACTTTGATCGTCTCTAATGAAAGTCCACATGAAGATAGAAGGATTAAACCTCACTAGGAGATGGCTAGAATTCTTTCTTTGTACTAGCAAAGACAAGAATTCTTGAAAGAGTTGGAGAGAAAAAGTGTGTGTAAGAAAAAAGAACCTTTCTTTTTCTCTTTTCTTATGTCTTACATAAGATGCATGAAACTCATCTCCAATTTCTGCACCATTTAGCCTTTCATAACCCCCATCACTAATGGAAAGTTATGAGAAGTTAATGGTCATGAATAACATGCATTAATGAAAGTTATGGGAAGTTAATGACCATGAATAACATGCATTAATAGAAGTTATGGGAAGTTAATGACCATAAATAACATGCATTAATGGAAGCCAACAACACTTGTTTTTAATCCATTCCATGCAACGTTTTCTACCATGATCATATCTTGATACAATCCCAAAACACACTCTCATATCTTGAATCACCATTCAAGACCATTTTACTCATCCTTCGGATCTCCTATGTGTGTGATCCATTCGGTTCCTGGTTATGTTGGCCACTTGAATTAACACTTAATTCAGGTAAGTCAAGAGTGGTATCTAGCAACACGTCATGACCCCCAATTGACTGGAAAGTCAGTGGTTTGACTACAAACCCCTTCCATACGTAATGTTGCCATGCAATTTGTCCTTTCACCATCTATACCCCACTTGATTCAAAGTATGGTTAAAGTGTCAACCCCCACTAGACTGACTACGTCACATCCAGTTTAAGTGTTATTAGATCTTATCCTGAGGATCTTATTACTTTATGTATCATTGAAGACTCTCTTCATGACACAAATCTTCTCTAGCCAGAGATTCCTGAGTAATGACCCCGACAAGAGGCCATAGGTATCATCTCCTTCTATCAAGAGTGGGTATCATCCCCTTAACCATCTTGAAGCGGAAGAGCAAGTCTCTAACCTTTCGGACCTTGCTTGCTCATTAAAGAGCTCCCTAAGATGATAGACTATGGTATGAGCATCCATAGCATTGTGTTGCTTTTGTAGCTCTGGTGACATAGTGGCTAGCATAATACAACTAGCCATTTGGCTATCATCGAAATGCTTCCTATATGCCCTCCGATCGTCATCAGAAGCATTAGCAGCAGGGGAATCGGGAACTGGTTCTTCCAAGACATAACCAAGCTTCTCAGACTTAAGAACTATTCTCAAGTTCTTGAGCCAGTCAAGGAAGTTTGGTCCAATCAACTTGTTAGCTTCTATAAATGATTTTAGATTCATACTAGTAATCATGGTGTTGACTCGGGCAATAGCAATCTATCGTCAAATAGAGAAAAATTAGAATGTACTTAAATGCATGTCTATAAAGACTTTAATAACACACATTATGGCTCCCACTATTTTCACAAATTCATAACCCTCAATATAAATCTGAGAGAACTCGAAGTGAAATTCTCCTAGTGGGTTGATATCTAATATCTCCAAGAATGACCTTGGGTTTTGCCCAACAAGCCACCTTAGTTCAACCGGTAGGTATCGATCATACCAATTGCATCTCCAATGCAACCATCGAATCTAATGCTATCATCTGTTGATGCATGCACACTTATTGGGCTATCAACTTTTGACACGTGTACTTCTAATGTATGCTACCCAACTTCACCTCTGTCCATGTTGATCTTGGGTTTGCCTAATAAACCAATACTTCTAGTTAAAACCGACTCATTAATCTGAAAATCCTATTTTCATGGTTCGAACATATCCGTGTAAAGCAGGCTTAGGTTTGCCCAATAACCCTAACTTTAAAATGACTATGGTTCTCGCCACATTAAAGGAAGGCGTTAGTTTTAATATTCTAAGTGAGGGAGTTGACTAAGGTCTCATCTAACTTATATATGTACACACACACACACACACATAGTTACTATAACTATATGGCATGATATGGACTACCCGATCAAATTAGGCCTAAGCCCATAACCATCTATTATGCAAGCCCACACATTCTGCTAACATGCATTCTCTAATGCATATATGTAAACACATCATTTTGGTTATGACATCTTATAGATCCTAACATGAAAACCTAATCCAGCACTTGGATCTAAGCCCAATCTAACACTTAGATTTACTATCTTCCTTTTACTAACTTGGCTAAAATTACTATTGTATGTTATTTCACTTAGAATTAATATTAATCTAATTAACATGAATGTCTAATCTAGAAACCAAATTTTGAGAAAAATCATTTATGCATGCAAAAAGTCAAATTAACACATTTTTATCACATAAAAATATTTTTAAGGTTCTTGAACTGAAATATAAACGCACAAAAACATTAAATAAAACATATCCTACAATGTCTGGAAAACTATCCAGATCTGGAAAATTGTTTGATAAAATTATTAAAACATTTTTAATAATTCTACAAAGATTACAGAGACATAAACACATCCAAGATATGTTTAAATAATCTTCCAAGAATCTAGTTCCACTAAAAGCATGTGTAACCTCATCATTTTAGCTAATAGACATCATATGCCCAGCGGAAAGACAGATTTCATGCATGTTCTTGTAAATTCGAAATTAAATAGTTTAATCACATTTAAAATATTTTCAATCACACTGAATCATTCACATATAGCTTATGAATAGATTGGTTAAAGAAAATCGTGAAAACCATTTTTCTATAATTAATTTCAAACAGAACATTACAGGACCCTAAGCTGTCACAACCATGAAAACAGTTTTAACATGTCATGTGTGCTACATCTAACAAGGCACAAGATGGCTCTAATACCACTATAAGGTTCCAGTCATGCATCTCATACATAATATATATCAAATATACATATTGTAAAATAAAACAGAACCTTAAAAACTAGATCTACTCATGCATATAGATATAGAAAACAAAAACATGAAATGTAAGATGTTTACATACCTTTCCGAAGATCTCCTTCGTTCTTTAATCTTCTCTGCATTGGGTTGTCATAAACCACAACGACCAATGTAAACCGTCTCTAATAAAAGTCCACACGAAGATAGAAGGATGAAACCTCACTAGGAGATGGCTAGATTTCTTTCTTTATACTAGCAAAGACAAGAACTCTTGTGAGAGTTAGAGAGAAAAAGAGTGTATATGTAAGAAAGAACCTTTCTTTCACTTGTGTCTTACATAAGATGCACGAAAAGCATCTCTATTTTCTGCACCATTTGGCCTTCCTTAACCCCAACACTAATGGAAAGTTATGGGAAGTTAATGGTCATGAATAGCATGCATTAATGAAAGTTTGGGAAGTTAATGGCCAAATTGATAGCCAACAACAATTGTTTTTAATCCATTCCATGCACATTTTCTACCACGGTCACATCGTGATACAATCCCGAAAAACTCTCTCATAACTTGAATCACCATTCAAGACCATTTTACTCATCCTTCGGATCTCTTATGTGTGAGACCTATTAGGTTCCCGGTTATGTTGGCCACTTGAATAACACTTAATTGAAGTAAGCCAAGAGTGGTATCTAGCAACACTTCATGACCTCCAATTGATGAAAAAGTCAGTGGTTTGACTACAAATCCTTCCATACACAAAGTTGCCATGCAATTTGTCCTTTCGCCATCTATACCCCACTTGGCTTAAAGTATGTTCAAAGTGTCAACTCTAACTAGACTGACTACATAACATCTAGTCCAAGTGATATTAGATCTTGTCCTGAGGATCTCATTACTCTATGTATCATTGAAGGCTTTCTTTATGACACATATCTGCTCTGGCCAAGGACTCCTAAGTAATGACCCCAATAAGAGGTCATGGGTATCATCTCCTTCCATCAGGAGTGGTGAATCATTTATTGACTACTTAATTACCTCTGAATACCTCAAGCTGTACCCAATCACCATCCTTTGAGTAACCCCTAAATGGCATCGATGAATGTAGTCAAAGCATAGGATCAGTATCTGAGATATCCTTGAGCACCTCAAGTCATAGAGTACTTGCACCATTACTATGATGAGACTATCATTGACACTGGAATAGAATATCCATATGATTGTCTTATAGTAGGTCAATATAATGTACTTATTACCCTTAGTAAGCATCCATATGTTAACTCTAAACATCTCAAGTCTATAGCTTATGAGATCTACTACTTGATCCAATCAAGGTGTTGGATCCCGTTACCGAAACCCAACTCTCTTGCTTACTCATTCGTTTGTTGGACCCCGCTTGATTCCGGAGCCCAACCTCTTGCGGATATATATATTTTTCCATTGAAGCCTTATTAGACATTATAAATTCATCTCCATGCTCATAACTTCCCAAAATTCACTCACAAATTGTTCCATGGCGTGCTCACACAAATCAGTCACTATGCTTGAACTCAATTCTCCTACTTACGAACAGAATTTGCAATTCTTCAAATCATGATTTCAATTTTACTTCTTCATAGAAATCATAGCTCTATGTCTCTTGTTTAATTTAAAGAAAGAATCATCTCAATCGGAGCTCTATAACTCAACATATGCTTAAAAAGCTCAAGTCTGCTCAAACCCTATTCATGCTCTCCTAATCGACCTCTTACTTACTTTAATGTAAACTTTAACAATTTAACTCAAAATGATACAAATATTTATGGAGAGAAACCTACATGTCTTAGGAACCCATTTATTCAAGAATCCCTTCATTTGGAGGTCGGATGAGGGAGTTATGATCAAAAGAATCACCCATGTTTACATCCCAAATTGAATTGAACCTCTCTTGGCACAATTGCCATAATGTTTAATCTAGAACTCGGATTGATTTCGTTTTTCAACCATTAGAAATTATAATCCAAGAGCTAAAACTTTCATGAAGACCACCAATCCTGATTCGGCCTCTAAGAGGGTCAAATATTGCAATCTTTTCTGTACATGTCCGTTTAACGGACATATATCGGGTAAACTACCCCATTTCACCTGAGAAAGTCCGTTAAATGGACTTCCATGTCCGTTTAACGGACATGAGCGATGAAAGGGGTCCTTTTTCACTCGAGAAGGTCCGTTAAATGGACTCTAGGTCCGTTAAACGGACATGGGGCTTCCCAAAACCCCTCCAAACCTTCTTTCATGCTTCCTACTTCCTTCCTAACAACATATACACTTATAAACTTCATAATTTCACTTCTTATCATGCAAAATCACTTCATAACCATTCAAACATCAAATTAATCTCATCAATCTCTCAAATCTTGTCTCAAATGATTCATCAAAACCACAAATTCTCATCAATTACCCTATCTATCATCAAAGCCATCACATATACACCATATACAGCACCCTAACTTGGAACATTCATATCTCTTGATTCCGATGTCCAAAAACTACAAACTTTATAGCGTCGGAAAAATAAAAAGATGAACTACATCTTTCATGAAGGAAACTATGGCTAATTCTATCTCAATTATTCCAGATTTTCCCTTGAATCAGTTCACAAAATCTTATCCTTATGAACACTTGAACTTTGTTCCATTTTCATTTTCCTTAGCTAATACACCATCATCCTTATCTATTCGATTACCAATCCTTCTTTTCCATAGCATTTCGATTACAAACAATAGCAACTCATAGCCAAAGTTCATCAACTCAAAGGAATACTTCTTTAAATGCACTTATTTTCAACTACCAATTGGAGTTCATCAAATCATCAACTTCAATTCGTTTTTAATCTTCATACTTAACCACATATCATCATTCATAACATTTCCTTGTGTATTTTCCCATAATATCTCACTAAATATATATGTACATACATATTTATCAACCATTGCTCAACATTCATCATATTCATCCATATACAAATTTACATTCAAAACCATATACAATTCCATTTTTCTGAACTCATAAAATAAGAGTTTTACAAACTTGGGTGTGATGACAACCAAGTCAGCCAATAAGGTTATTCAAGAAATTTTCATTGAACACCTCTTATGCAATATATCTTAAGGATTGTTTCAGATAGTGTGAAAGAAAATACAAAGTAAATTATGACAATTTTCTTACATTAATGTCAAAGAATGACTACAACATTTAGTTAGAGTTTACACAATTTCTTTTTTGCTCAACTTCATGTTCATATTTATAATCAGGTAATAAGGATAGTTACATGTGGTTGCATTGTCCTATTTTAGGTACTTATGTCGTTACTATCATATTATACAATTAAGTGTTTTGGATCAAGAAAAAAATTATTTGTTTATTCAAACAACATGTTTTTTAAAGAGAAAATTTAGATATAACTATTGAGAAACTATTAGATAATTGCCACTGAGTTAGTTCACCATAAAACTAAGTGAATTTTAAATTTTGTACATAGTCATTATAACATTATCAATGTCTTGCCAAGGTTGTGTAGGATTTTTCTAAGACCATATACTTGTTGAATTGCAAAGTGATGCCTCTACGTAACTACTAAAGATAAACTATCAAAACCTAATCAGTTTAAGTATCCACCTTATATTAGACATAATAGAGTTTTTAACTTTCCTTTTTTTGGCATGCTACCATTATACATTAATGTCTTGGCTAACAAGTAGCAAGAGTCATTACTTAATGCCAAATACATCCAAAGATTTTAATAGGTTAACATTCCTCCCCTACCAAAATGAGTTGATGACCTCGTCCAGAAGAATCTAAGTTAAGCATTAATCTTATGTTTGGATTGTTGTAAGGATATGTCTCTTTGCTAAGGTTTTTAAAATTTCCAGACTTTGAAATAAGTAGGCATTAAAGACATTATGGCCTAGGGCTTTGTTGGGATTAAGCCTAAAAACCACTCTTAATATCATCAGTAGTAAAGGGCTTAAACAGAAGTTTAATTTGCTATAAAGATAATTAGTTAGGGAATAAGGAACTAATTGAATCAACTGAAGGATTAACCTGGGGGAGTTCCTAAGATGTCCTTGAAGTAAATCATAGCATGTGATAGAAGCTTCTTTTGATTGCAAATTAAAGCACCTGCTTCAATCCACAATTTAGTAATTCTATTTCTCAATCTCTTAGTTACTAAGGATTGATAAAAGAAGTTGGTGTTGCAGTCTCCTTCCTTGATTCAATGAACTTTTGATTTTTGGGAAATTAACGAAGAATGAGCATCCAAAGCTTTATTATACATTGAAAGAGAAAAATCTTGAGCAATAAAGGACTTAAGAAGTACTTGTAAACATCCATCTAGTATAGACATAGTTTCTTCCGAGCTTCTTCAACAACTTTTATAGTCTCAAATTGTGATCTAAGCAACTTCTTTAGCTAAGCTTAATACTCATTAGCTTCTTATAGAATTTGTAAAAGGCAAACCGTAGACCTTCGCCTTAAGCCCCTCCTCTAATGCCTCTTAGTTTCCTTCAATATTGCATAGGAAATCTAAAAACCTAAAAGGGAAAGCACATTTGAAGCCATCACGAAGATCATGTATCTCCATTAAAAAGTAATTAAAGTAAAAACTCTATAACCTTGAAATTCCTGAGTCCACTCTAAGTTAGCAACTGTCCTATCCAATTTTTTCCTTATAAACCGAGACCCCCCCCTTTTTATTACTCTATATAAAGAAACTACCATTAGATTTGAGATCCACCATCTCAAGGTTAACAAAGCTCAATTCTTTCCAAGGCTTACTTACACATTTGGTACCTTCGGATTTTAAAGCATAAGTTATGCATTTAAAATCCCTTAAATGATCTATGGATCCTTGATGTTGCCCTTTAACCTCAATTATGTTAATAATTAAATTAGATCATAAAAATATAAAACAAAAATAGACTTGTTTCATATATTAAAAAAAATAAACCACTTGCTTATATTTGAAAATAAAAAAATTTTAAAATAGTATTTAAACAATGTATAAAACATATTTTCAATTATATAAAAACTTTTATATTAAAATTTAGTCTCAATTTAAATTTGAAAGATTAGTTTGACTCAATAAATCAATTTATTAAATTAATATAAGAATTTTTAGATATAATAAATATTCTATTTTAATTTTTAAAAATATCTTTTAATTTAATCCTTAATTTACAAATTTAACCCAGTATTTTTCGATATTGTAGTGTACTGACCAATACAACTTGTATATCCCATAATTTTTTAGTACAACTAGGTATTTGAATCCAGTGCAGTACGAAAAGATTTGGTATCTTTATTTGGTTGCCATGACCAATATTAACTAGCATATACCAAATCTTTGGTTGCCATGACCAATATTAACTAGCATCGATCAATATATATTGATACGAGATTCAAATCACATCAAATCATCTATTCTAATTACCCTATTTTAACTTTATTTCATTAAATCTTATTCATACATTTATGTGGGATCCACATAAATGTGTGGTGAGATTTCATGAAACATGATACGAGCACCATAACTGGAACAATAAATTTGATCCCGATTCAAAACATTGGTTAATTGTAATAACTTTTTTTAATCCTCTAATTTTCTCTACTTAGTTTAAACAATTGAAATTCTCTTTTGTTAAAGTAGATCAATTTTTTTTTCTAGATTTCTTTAGCTTGTTTTTCTTTTCTTTTTCTCTTGTTTTTTTTTTGTAAGTTTTTGATTAACCTTCAAATAGGGTTTAAGATACAATGAAATTTAACAACCAATAGAACAAAGATCATATAACCTAACAATAAAAACTAGTACTCAGTGTCTAAAGTATAAAACTAAACTAGAGTTTTTTTTTTCTCCCTAAAATTCTAGTTGTAAGCTATATATATACTAAATTTTGGGACTATTCTTTTTGCGACAACAATTTTCCTAATCCAATAATACATTTGCGGTAATGATTATTGGGTGGTGTATATTCAACAATATATGGGCAAAAATCCTTGAATTCTTTTGTTTTCAAATTTTATAAACTATAACTAAATAATAGTTTGAACATTATTAAGTTAGCTTTATTACACATGGTCATCTTTGACACTCATTCTACTTTTTGTTGCCAATTGATCGCGGGTCTGTCGTTCGATTTGAAAATCGACTTTGGAAACCGGTCAAAATAATAAAATTCCAAGACTGCAGTAAACTGAAACCTCGGGTCGTCTCTCTTGTTGGAACCGACGAAAAATGGTTTTTAAAGCTAGCCTAGGTCAAAATTATGCAATTCAAAGCTGATAAAAGCGGGGGTTTGGTTTGCT
>JANITX010000008.1:37914024-37925513 GCA_027564395.1 Erythroxylum ulei
CTTTGGTCTTGAAACTTGTACAGGCCCACTCTACCTTGTGCTGAATAATAGGTGGGTGGTAGGATTTGAACTCAAGACCACTTGGTCATAAAAGTTCTAATACCATGTTAAGTAACCGTTTCACTACAATAGCTTAAGCTGTTGTGTGAGGCCAACTCAATTAGTTTTATATATTCACTAACAAGAAGAAATTTCGAGCGATTGAAAATCGCACCTCTCTACCTAATCTTTAAGTCTGACAAATCTGCAAAAAAAAAATTTAAAAAATTGAAAAGTGTGCATAGCCGAATAAAAAAAGTCAGCGAAATAAATGATTTTTAAGGTGAAATGATTGAGAGCTGCCAAAGTTTGACCAAAGAGATGGCTCTTCGTTTACTCCAAGAAGGATTACCTAATTCGTTTACTCCAAGAAGGATTACCCAATTCAAAAATTAATTTTAATGCTACTTGAAAGTGATACCAAGGGGATGGCCCTTCGTTTCCTCCGAGAAGGATTCCTCGATTCATTTTAAAATCATGTTCACTCCTTTAAATAAGAAACAATGGAGGTATTAAATGTGAAATGTTAACTGCATCATATATTAAATCATTAAGATCTCATTTTTAATGCTTCATGGATATCTAAATCGACGGCGCAATTTTTGGAAGACTATGTTTTGGTATGGATAAAAATATTGGGTTGAAAAATTATGATATTATTAAGTATATAGAGACACAGGATTTAGACGTTTAACATGTTAGGAGATAAAAATGCATGAAATCAACTTTTCATTTATCTCGACTGGAGGAAAAAAAGAAGAAGGAAGGATCCAAGCACACGCTTAGCAGTGTTTTTGTTCTTCAACCAAACCCCAAACCTTCTCCCACTCCTCTGTGTACAGTCACCTTCACATCTCTAATTAGCAACTACGACACCTACATCCATAAAAAAAAACAAATGCAAATACATCAAGCACTAATGACAATAATAATAATAATAATCATCATCAATACATAAATTAAAAATACAATTTCAACATCAGAATAATTTTATTTACCACCAATAAGTACATATACTGAAGTATAAAATTCATAATAGTCGAAAGAAATCATAATAAAAATAATAAGAATAGTAAATTAAATAATAATCAGAAGAAAGTTAAGATCTGAGCTTTATGAGACACACTCTCCTTCTCTTTCTCCCTCTCCTTCTACTCAAGAAAATCATCACCAAAACACCTGAATCAAACAATCGAAAATTATTAGGAAAAATAATAAAGGGATCTAACAGCAACCAGATTTTAAACCATAAATCTTTAATCACATAGGAAGATATAAAAAGTCAAAGTTATTGTTTAGATACACTTAACTTCAGAAAAGATGAGAAGCAATAGGGCCGAGTTCGTCCTCTAAGGAAAAAATATCTTTGCCAGCTAAATTAACTTTCGTCTCTCTTCTTAACCCAGTTGACCCATCTTTGTACATAACAAAAGCTTGACGAAAGTAAAGAAAAAATTAAATCGGATAAATATTAATCATTATTGTAATAAAGAAGCAAAAAGGAAAAATTACCACAGTTAAAGAGAAACTCCAAATGTTGAATAAAACTGTGATCCATCTGTACACACAATAAAAATAAAAATGAAGCAAAAATGAAAACTTATCACAGTTGGAGAGAAACAAAAAGGAAAACTCACCACAATTGAAGAGAAACTTCAAATGTTGAATAAAACCGTGACCCATCTGTACACATAATAAAAATGAAGCAAAAACGAAAACTTATCACAGAGAAACAAAAAGGAAAACTTACCACAGTTGGAGAGAAACCCCAAATGTTTAATAAAACTGTAGCCTATCTGTACATACAATAAAACCGGGATGAAAGTCGAAGGAAAAACGCAAAAACAAAAAGGAATTATAAAATCATAACTCAAATAAAACTGCCGAAGAAAAAACTGAAAGAGAAGCAGAGGAGGTCGAGGGTCGAGAGCTAAAGAATGAGAGAGGAGCAGAAGAAGCCCAGGGTGGAGAGATAAAACAAGAGAGAGAAAGCTTTGTGCAACTTTGAGTGAACGAGTGAATGAATAGAAGTGGGAGAGTAATAATAAAGGCAGAACATTGAATGAACATATATAAGCCGTCAGATTAAATAAACGAAGGGGATGAATTGCATAGTTGTCCACTCCACTCGTACCTAGGATATATACTTAACAATACATCAATACATGGGGCTTATTTTATTTTTATCAATTAAATCCATGAGCAGGACTGCCATCGAATTTTGACCGTTCTATTATTATGTAAAGAACATTTGTTCTCAAGACCCTAATTCTGAGAGTCTCCTATTAAACCCTTAACCAAGCCAAAAGCCTCTGAGAATCAAATCCATGGAAGAAATCGAGAATCAAGATCAGCTCACATTGCCTACCAAGCGCAAACTCGATCCAATTTGTGAAAACAAAGAGTCAGAGGAAGAATTTGAGTGTTTACACTCAATCAAAGCTCAAAAGATTCAATCTTTAACCACCAGCGGCAACAGCGGCCAAGATCATAATCCATCGGAAGTGGCACAGAACGGGAATCAAAGTGTAGCTTGTACCACCAATTCTGGGCTCAATTCTTCGCAACCCCGAGTTAACATCAAAAACGCCGAGATGGAGGCAAATGGGCACGAAGAAGAAGGCGAAGACGACGACGAAGAGGAGGAGGTGAATGGAAAAGATGTGACGGTGGATAGGAAGGGGAAGGGGATAATGATTGAAGAACACGATACTGATGACGATGATGAAGACGACGACGACGAAGATGATGATTCGAGTGATGATGGGAGTGATTTTGATGGTGATGATGGGAGTGAGCTAGAGGATGATCCGCTGGCTGAGGTCGATTTGGATAATATTTTGCCATCGAGGACCCGGCGACGATCAGTTCATCCCGGGGTGTATCTCGCTAATGACTTTCCGAGCAACGAGGAGGATGATGACAGTGATGAGTAATTTGATTCAGGTTAGTTGGTAACTGAATTTAGGATAGTTATTTAGTATTAGCGACTTTTGATATGGAGGTGGCCTTGAGATTTGCATTTGGGTTTTGTTATACCTTTTCAAAGTAGTACTCCCTTGAATATCTTACTTTTAAGTTACTTGAACTGTAGATGTACTCTGTTTCTCTTTAGTATTGGATATTGCTTTTATAGTACTCATTGAACCAATAAAGTATTCTCCGTCAAATTTATATCAGTGTAACTTGAATGAATTTCTATTTCTCTGCGGGATGATGTCTATTCTTAGGAATATAAGTTGTTTGAGAGAAACGAAACTCTTGTTACCATTAACCTTTGGTTGATCTATAGCGTTGACTGCAAAGTGAGTTCTTATTCAAGTTGCAATTTTAATTTTCAAAAATCTTTAACTTAGAAAAGCTTGTATGGCTGCAAAATTCTTATTGCAACAAGTTGTCACCTATTGGCGTCTTTTATGTTCAAGTCATTTACTATACCAATATGGTTTGCTTGTCTTATATTATCATTCACACCAATACTGTCACTAGCATTCATATCTTCACTAGCATCGATTTCGTCACAATTATGTATAAGAAAACCCTTATTTTCTCTTAATTTTCACCATGGTAATAATTCTAGGGAAAGCCTGGGGACCCTTGGGATCTCCCTATATGCCAAGGATTGTCATCGTTGGGTCGACAAAGAGTTTGCACATGGAACATAAAGCATTGACATATATTAGAAGCCAAAAAAAAGTTAGAACTGCAAGTTCAACTTTGAGACATAATTTGGTAGGGTACACTCAGGCATCATATCAAAATAGTCAATGAAAAGTAAATTTGGGTGGAGATTTTATTGTTTAGACATCTAATTGTGTTATGTTTAACTTAGGGATTAAACTAGGTGTATTCTCATCTTTTCCTTTGTATACTTTATGTTCATTCATCACCAAGGTTGAAAAGACTCTGTTCTATTTTCTTTCCAAAGGTGTGTTAACCTTAACTTATAAACGTCATATACTCCTCCAGTTAGGATATCTTATCTGTTTGGCTGCACCTTTTTAACTTATAAAGGTACTTATGGAAAGAATCTTTCAATTCTTTTGTTTATTATTTTCCCCTTCCCTGCCCTTACTCTTTTTGAGCATCACTTTAAATCAGTTTGGTGTTGACTTTCCCTAGAAGGTTTCTTGTTGTGGAACAGAATGCTATAAGCTGTAGTTTAGGAAGTTAGAATTTATAGAAACTAAAATAAAGGAATACATCTAGGAATTATTCATAGAGTTTGTACCAAGAGTTAAGAATCACTCCTATGGTTTAAACAAACAAAATATTAGTATCACACCATTAAGTTCATAGAATTCAGTTAACAAAATTTAAGAGTGGGTAAGTCTAAGAATCATTTTTAGAAAGAAAGCATCAGACTTGTAAGAAAACTTTCTTTTCTGCCTCTTTTAAAGTGACAGTGCAGTCAATATTTATGTATTCTTGTCAAATTAATGCTATTAGGAAAGGAATCTGCTATATTTCCCCTAATAGCTATTTAATCCTTAGGTAAAGGAAAAAACACAAAAATAAACTTATCCTAATTCTACTTTCGTTTCTCAGCAACGAAAATTGCCAGTTAAAGGAAATAGACTAAAATAAACTACCTAAAAAGAAAAACTGTCAACTAAGGAAAATAGACTAAAACAAACTATTGGAAAGAAAAACGATAAGAAAAACCGTTGCACTAAGTCCTGCCTCCATCATTCTAAGGTGTGCATGTTTAACGTTAACATCTTTCCCATTGCTTTTGTAATTAAGGTGCATCCTTTTAGTGAGGATTACGTATTATGTTACAATGAGAAAATCAACTTTGGCATCAGCGTGTTTTTTTAACTTCAAACCTTCTTAATGTTTTCTTCTGAGAGTTTGAACCACAACCTCTTGACCTTTAGGTTGATAGGTGAATTCTTTGTTTACTTGCATGTGAGGCATGATCTCAATATCTCAAGTAATGGTTGCATTGGAGTCCAGGACTCTAGCAAGGGCATGCTAGGTTGAGCTAGAAGTGCACATCAGTCTTAACGTTTGTTTATGTATTGCAGCATGCATGCACTTGTACGAGTTAGCACCTACTGTAGCTTGTGTTCATTGAAATGCCAACCAGCTTGGGCATGGCTACAATTATAGTCGGGTTTTTTTTTTTTGTTTGGATTGCGATGGTAAGCTTCCTCCAGAATTAGGCCTTGGAAAAATATAGTTCAGGCACATCTCTCGGTGTTTCTGTATGTTATTCTTTTATAAACCAAATTGTACAAGGATATGATATAATTAATCTCAAGTCATTGCCTATAATACACCTAATTTACCTTGGCTTGTACAATGGGTCGGTGCCCTTCTGTTTTACTGCAGAATCGTCATCCACACGGGCTGCAGCCACGTCCTGGCTTGTATGTTTCTGATCCTCTAAAAAAACCAAATTAAACTTTCACATTCTGACTAATATAATCTGTGAAATTGTGTGTGCTGGTATCGGTAACAAACTGTGTGTTAGTATATAGTGACGCTAGATCCTTTTTAAGGTTGAATTTTCAGCAAGAAGGCCTTATAAATTCAATTGTGGAAAACCTGGGATGTTGATAATGATTTTTGTACTAAGCTCTCTTGGTCAAGTACGTTTAATTTTTCTTTTAGCATTCGTGCCGCAATTAACTCACGATTCCTCTATTAATTCAACGAACATTTATTTATTAATACAGTAACCAATTGAATATCATTTGGTGAACATTTTGGACCTATGGAGAAATATTGTGTATAAGTTTCATTACTTGCAGGACGAAAGAGTAGAGATGCAGGACTACTTTATCAACTTTAGCCAAAAGAGAAGTATTCGACCGTGGAGTTAACCCCTAAGAGGCTGTAGATGTAGAAGGAGAGAAGCAATATTTTGCAGGTGAATGCACGAATTACTTGCAAAACAAAACCAAAAAATCTCAATCTTAGCGATTTGATTTCAACTTTACTTTTACCGAATAGACACAGAGAATTGGGAGAGAAACTATTGAAGAGAGATCAAAGTGTTTATTAAGAAGAAAATTTGTCCATACCGTTAGGAAGTTCCTTATTACTAGCCCACCTCATGCAATAATTAACAATTTTCCCAACGCCTTACAAGTCGACAATTTGATCCAAAAGCACGTAGCACACGAATAAGAGAACCGCAAAATTTGATGTTGGCTGCAAAAATGAATACCGGTGCAGATAAACTAGTCTCTAGGCATAGGAATCAACTGATTCATCTAAAACTACATAACTCAAATTTTCCAACTTAAATTGTTATCACTTCTGGGGTAAGAACCTTTCAACTAATGACCTGAAATTATCACTGATATATTGTCTTTAAAGGGTACAGACAACTGCAATAGTGTCTCAGCGCTTTTTCTTGCTTCCTTTTGCAGCACTGGATTTAGATGGGGAAGCAACCAGGTAAACGAAGAGACCTACTATGGAGATCACAGAGATTAGGGACCCATACTTTGCCAACAGCCTCTGCAGTCAGGTAAACAGTAAATATCAGCCAATATGACCAATGCATGTAACATCACTAATGGTACTAATTTCGCAAACAAACATAAAATTTAACAATCCATCAAGGAATAATTACGTTCTTTTATTTGTTATTCAGTTTGACAGACCAAGCTTATAGCATGGTCACAGATAATAGGATAAATATAAAGAACTATAAAATAATTGCATCTATTTGGTGACTAGGTTTACAACTGCATAGATTGAAGAGAAGTGCATGCTTACCTTAGCCTGCAAAAGATTGCCAGACCCAAAGAGATTCCACAGGAAAAGACAACAAAAGAAACAAGCTTTAGTCTAGTCCAAAAAGAAGTGTTGGGGGGGCAATGACAAGCATAAGGACACGGTAGAACATATGAATAACTTACCCAGTCAAACTTCTTTTCGGGAGGTATTTCTGCGAGGACATCTAGTGGCAGTATGGGTGTGGAAAATGCCTCCTAGAATCAAATAATAGTCAGATGAGAAAGACGTAAATTTAAAATGAGCTGAAGCAGAAAAATGAAGGTATGGTGGCTAAGGTCCATAACCTGTAAAGCAGCCTTTGTGGGGACACGAAAAGTAATTCGTGCGGGGGAGCCTTGGAATGCTCCCTTCACTCTGCCCTCCAATTCAAATGAATGTGACAAGAGACCACCACTGCAAAGAATTAAGTAAAGATTTACAAGGAAAGACAAAAGAATGGATCAGAAGTAAGCAGTTCCTAATAAACAAGTAGCACTCACGCATCAAGTCTTTCCCATGACTGTGAAGTGTTCCCGCTTACTAATTCAAAAAGGTCTTGAGGCCAGTAATCATCCACAAGAGTTACATCGTACCCAGTCCTTTAGATATAAATAAAACAACACAAAACACTTTACTGCAAGAAACAATCTCACCCCACACAAAAATGTAAGCAAATTATAAGAACTATATCCAATAAAAGCAGAGAAATGGTGGAGGGATAGACCTGTTTTTTTATATCAGATATATCGATTCATTTCAAGTTCTATTGTGCCAAAGGTGCAGTTTCTTAAGAGTATATATATGGTAATAAATTATAAATATAACTAATGGATGAGAAAAGAATTTACTCAGAGATCTCTACTATAAGCACTTCACCTAGGAGTTTTTAAGAATCCATTAACATATAGAACCAAATTGATCTATAACTGTTAAAAATAATCCCAAAACAACTTTCTGGATTGCCCTTGTATTTGTAAAAAGTCATAAAGTGCTATTTGATTCTTTATGAAGTATGCACAACAAACTGAATTACTGTACATTGATAAAAGACCCTAGATAACGGTCTTACAAGTCAACATCTTATTCTGATAAATAAACAACACAAGCATAAAGATGCATTCCTACAGGAAAAGTCTAGAGCCTTGAGGACTTTGAGGCTTCCATCTCCTACTGCTCTATTTGTTCCTTGTTTCTTTTCCTATGTTTTTTGTGGTGCTCTTTCTCCCCCTTACCAACTTGTCCTTCATATCCGCTCACCTATTTTCTTTCTGTTCATATAGCCCTTGGAATTAAAGCACATGCTAGACTATGGCAGTAACCAAAAACTCTATTTTAACATCACTCTATATGCCATCTCCTGCTTCAGTTTCTTCCTTAAAATAAAATTTTAAGGTTGTAAGGGTATTGTTTCGATACTGTTAAGTCTCGCATTTCTGTTTGGCATGAAACCTTCAATGATCTTAAATTCCCAGACTCTACCCATTTAATCAATGTACTCTAATTTAGCATGTTCATCAATCAAAATTTGATGATAACTTACATCTTCCCCAGTGATTAGTAAATAAAACACGGACAACCCAAACACATCTGTCAAAATTTCTTTAATCAGCTTTTGCTTCTTTACAGAATTACACTATCACAAGTAGAAAAGATGGATTTCTACAGTTCTAAACTTTTCGATATATTTAACTCCAGTTCTTGACTTCCTAGATACAAAGAAACCGATATCGTTATGAGCTCCTATTTAAAAACATGAAACAAGAAAACTGCGAAAAATCAAATAAAGATCCAATAATAAAATACACAGCAGAAAAAAATTAAACATAAATTATATGATCAAAAAAATTCAGGACATGCAAAAGGAAAAAGTCAACACCGCATAAATTAGAGAAAAATAACAGATCTGATCAAAGAACATAAGTTAAACAAGAGAAGAATTGTGAGACTGACGAAGATCCTTGATTGTAGATATCAATGGAGACGGAGACGCGTTCTACGCCGGATTTGAGCCGGTTAAGAGTGGCCTTCTTGTTGGCGAGAATGAAGGGACCATCGATGGCGGCGAAAGCTGATGACGCCAACAAGAGACCTAATAACACGTAACTTAGGGATTTCATCATTGGATTTCTCATCGGCGGATCTATCTCTGTCAGTTACGGGCGAGGTTTTCGATTTCAGGTGATTTGCTTTGCTTTCAGCCTTCAGGTCTTGGGAAAAGCCTGCTTTAAACTTAAAACCTTGTAGATTCCGGATAACGACGTCGTATCCACGGAGCAAATCATTCTTCTCAATTTCTTTTTAATTGGGATAATGTGTCAAATATTTTAGATCATTTCGTTCTAAAAGTTTTCAATTAATTACTAAAATTTTTAATTATCAAATAATTAATTCAAAATATTATTTGTGTTAACACCTTTTTGATGACACAAATTTAAGATATTTGGAATCAAACTAAAATAACTGATTAAAAACGTTTAGAATCAAATTGTATCTTTTAAGTTTTTGACTTAAATTGAATTGAATTATATCGTTGAATTTAATTTGATGACTTTTGATATTTTGTAATATTTGAATTGGGGATTAAGTTAAATTGTATCAAATTATTCTGAATTGGTTTAGATCAAAAGAATTGATTTTATGTGTTATTATATAATTGATTTTAATATTTAACAAATTTAATTTCATTAATTTTCAAATATTTAAAGTTCAAATTTGTCCATTTGAATATAAGGTAATTTTTTTTGACATTTTGAATATAAGGTAATTATATTTTTAAACTTTGAATTAAAGATATGAATAAATTATATTATCTTAAAGAAAACATTAATTAAATATTTTGAAAAAAGAAAAAGTTAAAGTTAAAATAAAAATAATAAGAAATATTAAGTTAAAATTTCTTATTTGGAACTCATTTCTTTCCAACTATATCATATCTTCCTTTATTAAGAAAGTTGTCACTCATTTGGTGTAATACCTCACTCTCATAGAACAAATACTAAGAATATTTGAGTACTTATCCCACAAGGTTGGCATGTCAGAGCAGTCATGTCACTAACTTGATCATGACATCATCATTAAAATATAAATATCACATTATTTAAAAAACTAATTCCTCATTTTCATTTCATAAAATGGAATATACAATGTAGCATTACATACTTCGTCCTTATATATAATATCAAAGAGCCATTAGAGTCTACAGTTCTATTATAAAATATGCTACATGCAACATGAATAAGGACCTATACAAAATTCTATCTAAATCCTTCAGTCTCAGTTGACCGACCTTTGAGCCATTTCTTCTATCCAAAAGTAGTACTAGATCTTTTCTAAGTTGTTTTAGAAGCTAAGTTTGCTCTCTCGCACCTAAAAATGTTAACATTGTAATTTTGATAAGTTTTGCGAACTCAGTGAGCTATTTATCATTGATGGCTCACTTATAACACATAACACCTATAGTTCATGTTTCAAGTTCACAACCAATTCATGTCATCATACAATGCACGTCTTTCAACAATTTTCAAATAGTACCATATAACACTTGGCTCACTTATTCACCTTTTACATTTATAACAGTTCATTCAATTCAATTCAATCATTCATATAATGCATATTAACTTGTATGTGCAATGTTCATGAGACTCACTTTCATTTATTACTTTGTTGTAACTGAGTGCCTTTTTCACCATCCTGTATCCATTGTAAATATTGGGCTCATTAATAATTTTCCCTTATTCGTTGGGGATAGAGGGCTCAATATACATAGTGAGCTAGAAGCTCTTACCACATTCTGAGCTTTAAGCTCTTTTTCACTGGTGACTCCGGTCACAATTGCCTTTATATTATCATGCATTCATGAAGTGAAATGCTTCATACATATTCAATGATTCACTTATGCTCAATTTTTTTTTTCACATTCAAATTCACCATCGGACCTTAGTTTGGCATTCAACAATTAAGTTGAATATCACATATTTTGTCAAATTCACATACAATGAGCACTTCTAATATGTTATTCATGCATCAAATGCCTCGGACATTCAGTGTCTGGAATCAACACATTCAAATCATATAATAATTCACTTCAAAAATTAAACAAAACAATAAATCAATGTGAGACCATCTAAGTTACTCACAATATGCTCCAGATAGCTATTGCCTTGACATCCTGGCAAAGTCTGGATGTTGTCGCTCTAATTGCTCTTCTATACCATACAATACATACACATTTTTACATTACTAATTTGCACATCTTCATGAATACTCAATCATATACATATGTATATGTGATATGTATAATGCATCCTCAATGATAATCCCGGGTATATTTCCTTAATTCACATCCTATATGAATCATATCTTGTGAAACTTGATAATCCTCAATTTGTCAATCATCTATCCGTCAATCATACATTTACCAATCCTTTCCTAGCATTATACATCCACACAATTTGTAACATCCTGTCCCCATATTAAGGGTTAGAACCCGAAATTTGAGTACATATGTGCTTAAGGAGGGATAAAGGAAATGCGTTGGGTTTTGTTCGTGCATCATATATATATATATATATGCATTTCAATACTGAATGATTGCATATTATTGTGATGCATTTTATACACGAATGCCTGATTTGATAATGACAGTTGTGACATGAGTAGCCATCGAATATGAGCTAAAAGCTCCGGAATGTGGTATAGAGCCAAAGGCTCGATAT
>JANITX010000008.1:37959378-37969637 GCA_027564395.1 Erythroxylum ulei
TCGGAGTTAAGAGATATGATTGATACAAGTTATGATGTTACATAGAGTGTATGAACATGATAGCTTTGATGTATGATGAGAAATGGTGGTTTTGATGAATCATTTGAGACAAGATTTGAGAGATTGATAAGATCAATTTGATGTTTGAATGGTTATGAAGTGATTTTGCATGATAAGATGTGAAAATTATGAAGTTTATAAGTGTATATGATGCTAGGATGGTTGTAGGAAGCTTGAATGAGGGTTTGGAGGACTTTGGGGAAGCCCCATGTCCGTTTAACGGACATAAGGTCCGTTTAGCAGACCTTCTCGGGTCAAAAAGGACCCCTTTCATCGCCCATATCTGTTAAACGGACATGGAAGTCTGTTTAACGGACTTTCTCGGGTGAATTGGTGCAGTTTACCCGATACATGTTCGTTAAACAGACATGCATGTCCGTTTAACAGACATGCACGGGAAATATTGCAATAATTTACCCTCTTAGAGGCAGAATCAGGTTTTTTGGTCTTCATGAAAGTTGTATCTATTGAAGTATACTTTCTAATGGTTCAAAAACAAAAGCAATCCGACTTCTAGATTGAACGTTATGGTGATCGCGCCAAGAGAGGTTCAAATCAATTTGGGGTTTAAGCATGGTGTATTCTTTTGGGAATAACTCCCTCATCCGACCTCCAAATGAAGTGATTCTTAAAGCAATGGGTTCCTAAGACATGTATCTATCTCTCCATAAAATTTGCATCATTTGGAGTTGATTTGATAAAGTTTGCATTAAAGCAAGTGGGAGGTCAGTTAGGAGAGCACGATTAGGGTTTGAGCAGATTTGAGCTTTTTAAGCATATCTTGAGCTATAGAGCTCCGATTGAAGTGATTCTTTCTTTAAAGAAAACTAGAGACATAGATCTATGATTTCTATGAAGAAGTAAAATTGAAATTATGATTTAAGGACTTCCAAATTCTGTTCGCAATAAGAGAATTGAGTTCAAGCATAGTGAATGATTTGTATGAGCACACCATGGAACAATTTGTGGGTAAATTTTGAGATGTTATGAGAATGAAAAAAAATTTATGATGGCTAATGAGGGTTTAATGTAAGAACCCTTCAAGTTAATATGCACGCTCATGTTTCATGATTATCAGAGTAAGCGTTGGACTCTGAAATCAAGCGGGGTCCAACAGACGAATGAGTAAGCAAAAGAGTTAGGTTCCGAAAACGGGATCCAACAATTTGCATAACCACAAGATGGAAAATATTACCGAATCCTTCGCTACAGCTTTAACTCCTTACTATGCTATCCTATCCTCGGCAATGTATCCTCTCCTAGGTGTTGTATTCTCTTCACCTTATTGTATCCTCTTCTCCATATTGTATCCTTAACCAATCTGATCTACCACTTGTTCTTCTTAGACAACTTGGTTAACAAGATCCTTTGGTAGTAAAGGAGAAGAAAACTTAGAAATTTTGCCTTAGATGAAAGAAGCCAAAAGTGAGACACCTCTCATCCAATTTTTGGCTATACCATGCAAAATAGGAGAGAGAGAGTCAAACAATCCAATAACACCTTTTCACACCCTCTAAATTTCGGTTAACCTCATAGAAAAGAATAGATTTGCATAAAATGCATCACTTCCTTCTTTAATCAATCATAAAGAAGCTAATAAATGAGACTCTTCTCATTTGTCTTTAAGATGGCTATATGAAAACACTATTAAACTAAATGAGACATATCAATTGTGGTTTTGTGATGAAAGAAAGAAGATGGTCCATCAAATGTTCCACTTTCTTCTTTAATCTAATGACTGCTAAAAGGTTACAACATGCTATCATTAAAAGATAACCATTAAACCATTTAATGATAACATTATTACTCCATTTAATGATATAAAGCATGTCAAAACCATCTTTAATATAGCAAATCAATGCTAAATGTGCAGCTACACATTTAACCCAATAAAACCAAAATTCCTTCTCCATTTATCTTTAATAACTTTTTTTAATTTAATTAATCAAATTAAACCAGAGTTTAGCCCATTTCTAAATGTTCATTTGGGCTTGTAATTAACAATTAATTAGTCTAAGCCCAACATTCAATTATAGGCTTTAAAACCTCTATTTATATTTCTTACTTTGCTTGATAACTTTCCTAGAAGCCAAATGGGGAATCTAATTGGACTTATATAATTCAAGCTCCAATAAGCCTAAAATTAATTTAATCTCATTAGAATTAATTCCAACTTATTAACTAAATGTCATTTCACTAAAGACAATTAGTTGATCTCTTAAATTACTAAATATTATGAGAACACATGTTTCAAATAAGATGACCAATTGCAAACTCTAACATGAACCATATTATAGTCATCCGCACGATAAAGGGTAAAATTACCGTTTTGTCCATATGTTAATTTTTCCTTCTAGATCTTCCGTTTTACTCTATATGGTGATTAAGACACAAGATCTCATCTTGGTGTTAAGACTTGATGGTTAGCTTGTCCATCAAACTACTGGCGCCAGTTTAATCACCAATCTCCATAAAATATCTAGAAGTGATGATATCACTATAAACTCTTTATTTGAGTAAATGTTCCCTAATACATGTTTCAATTAATAATTCCAACATGCGGATACTGGATTAATACTCTGTAAAAATCCATTCCGATCATATCAAGAATTATAATAAAACACATATGAGTTCACCGCTCATCAAAATTGTATTCCATAATAAGCCAATGATAAAATGCATGTTTTAAGACTAAAGTAATGACCTACTTTATTCTTGAAATCATACTTGATTCCAGATTCATTAATAGTGCCATTATCGATAATCGACTATTATAATGATATGAAACTCATCATTCCCCTATAGTAAACTTCGTTACTTACATGGAGATAAATCACAACACTACAATCTTAACAATAATCAAGTGACCAACTTGATTATTTAATTATGAATCCATCATTTTAGATTCTTATAATATACATGTTTCCCATAGATCTCTATGTATATGTATATTACTTGCAAAAGAATCTTTGTACCTTATGACTAGATATATAATGCTCATAAAAACCAAACTCCGTTGTTCTATTAATAATAAATATTTTTATTACAAGATTGTGATTGAAGAAGATTAAGTTACATGTAAATACACTTGCTTTCCAAAGCACTATATTTACATAAATCTAACAATTAGAACACATTTAATTTAACCATCATGGTCATATCCATCCAGTGGACTCAGTTTTACACACTTAAAACCTTATATGTCATAATCTCCAAGATTTCGCATACCGATGAACTCTAGGTCCATATAAGAGCATATAACCTTATAAATCATTAACATATATACCTAAAGGACTTAAATACATCTTTAAACTCATATACAACCACACACACACACACACACACACATATATATATCAATATAAAGTAGTATCTCCAAATACAAAACAACACAACAGGGCTCAAAAAGTTCGGCATTACAAATAACAAGTAAAATCTCCTTTCTCACAAATTGGTAAATTCCTTAGGTTGATTTCTATTGTGATTGCATATTGCTCAATTGTTAATTATTTTGTGTCTAATTTCTGATTTAAGTGGCTAAACTCAATTCTCGTTATTACTTTCTATGGGACTGACACCTTTTATACTACAGTCACAACCCGTGCGCTTGCGGTATTTGAGGGCTTATATAATTTAAAGCTCGAACGACATGATCATTACATCTAATGTAATCCTAATGGTACTATTCAATGCTATAAAGCTCGTCTGGTTGACAAAGGTTTTCACTAAGCTTTTAGTATTTACCACACTAACACCTTCAGTTTTGTTATTAAACCCACTACCATTTGTCTTATCCTTACCATTGCTTTTTATAAAAATTGGTCAGTCCCAATTGATGTTAATAATGCCTTTCTTCATTGTCATCTTCATGAACAAGTCGTCATGTCCCAACCTCCTATTTTTCAAGATCCTCACTATCCTTATCATGTTTGTCATCTTCACAAAGCCCTTAATAGTCTCAAACAAGCTCCTAAAGCTTGGTTTCATTGTTTGAGTCAAAAACTTATTGACCTACACTTTACTTCCATCAAAATCTGACCCTTCTCATTTTATTAATACCATTTCTAGCCTTCATTTCCACCTTTATCCAAAATCTTCGTTGCACTTTCTCTATTAAAGACTTAGGTTCACTAAATCAATTTCTTGATCTTGAAGCCACGTCAACATCCACCAGTATTCACCTTACCCAAACCAAATACTCCAATGATCTTGTTCAAAAAAGTATTAATCATTCCAAAACTGTTCACACTTCGATTACTTCGCCCCTCCCTCTATCCAAAATTCATGGCACACCCCTTTCTGATCCATCTGAGTAACAAGGCACTATTGGTGCTCTTCAATATCTCTGCCTTATCACCCTAATATCAATTTGTTGTGAATAAGGTCTCTCGATTTTTACATTGCCCCATTGATGTGCATTAGACTGCAGTTAAATGGATTCTCCACTATCTGCGCTCCACATCATCTCACGGCATTCACTTTCTTATATCGTCCTCACTTTAATTACATGCCTATTGTGACGTTGATTTGGTTGGTTGCGGTGACGATCGTTCCTTTACTTTTGGATGCTACATCTATCATGGGTGCAATTTAATCTCTTGGAGTGCTAAGAAATAACCTACTATTGCTAGATCTAGTATTGCAGCTGACTATCAGAGCATTGTTTTAGCCGTAGCAGAACTCTGTTGGATCACTTCTCTCCTAAGAGAAATTGACTTCTCTAATGTTACACCCACTCTCTAGTGTGATAATCTTAGTGCTACATTCCTTGCTTTTGATCTTATCACTTACGCTCATACCAAAAACATTGAAATTGATACACATTTTGTTCGTAACGTGGTGGCTAACAAAGCCCTCTTCATCAGACACATAGCATCTGCTCTTGAAGTTGTTGATTTTATGACCAAGCTTTTATCCTCTTCAGCATTCCAAGGTCTTCGTCCCAAGCTCACGATTGCTACCCATCATGAGCTTGAGGGAGCTGATAACGTTTTGATTTACATTTATCCTAACTATTCAATCTTTGTAGATAAGATTGCTATTCAATCTTTGTAGATAAACTTAGATCAAACTAGATAAATTTATTAGCTGAAGTATAATCTATGAATCTCTTTCTGGTTTTGTCTTTGCTTGAATATTAAGGCTCAAAAGCCTTTCACAAATTGCAATGAAAAACAATCACATTCTTCTAGACTTTGTTTACTTTATCTCATCTTGTATAGAAGGCCGTATTTTGTTTATAGTTGATGTTTGTTATGATTTCATACAGAAAACTATGGCAGTATCGGCTGTCATTTTTACAATCCTTATTTCTAATTGCATATCTAGGTGTACTGTCCAGGAAATGGTGCTTTGTGATGGCTTCATTTTCGAGTCCAAATTCATTTTTAACTATAGGTTCAATATGATTTAGATTACTAAGATATGATATATATTTGGATACATGAGTGAGTTGAATAGATTACTAAGATATGATATATATATATATATATATATATATTAGGATACATAGAGTGAGTTGACCATATATGTGATCTTTTTTAGTGACTACTGAAAAATGCAAGGGTACATAATGAGTTTATTATCTCTATAATCTTTCTGATTTTGATCTGCCTGCACGGACAGAAATAATTGGGATTATTGCATGAAAATTTGAGCTGCTTAGCATAGAATCTTTTAAATATTTTTAAAACGCATATTTCCGCTTTAATGAGTGGAAATCCTACTGGGAGTGAAACATCAAGCAGTAATAGGCAGTGGCTCCCGTTTAGTATCTGGCATGATAATGCCATTGTCCTTGCCTGCTGCCTTTTTCACTGTCTTTGCATTGTCGACGAGCATTGCAAGGAAGTCATCGAAGCAGTCATCCATGGTTCGGAAAGTTGCATCTGGATACAAAGAACACACATCCACATCACTCTCTTTGTCCAAACTGTAATTTACCTGACACCCTTTGATGAATATGTCATGCGTAATTGCTGCTACAATGCTTTGTGGGATCCGCATTTCTGTCAACACACAAAAAGGCAAGAAACTTAGCAGGTAATCACATAAAAGCAGAGATACTACCCACAGGAAAGCAAAGATAAAGATAAAAGTGTGAATTGTTCTGAATTTCGAAGAGTACCAGCACAGGAAAGGGTATAAAATTGCATTATACCGTAAAGTTTCGAGTTGCATTGACTAATACGTTAAAATTTTGAAAGATATTAGATTAAAATTTTAAATTAGGGAAAAATTTAAATGTTTTTAAAACTAAAAATAGTTTTTAAAAATGGTTCTGGTATGAATGGGATGGGATGGTACGTTGATATATAAGACATTGGTTGGCAATAATATTGAAGATTGCCGGTATTAGCACGCAATGGAAAAGGAATAGAAGCAAACCTTTAGCAGCGTTAAGAAGAACATCTTCAGAGACGGTAACTCTAGGGAGCTTGCGTCTAATTTTGGCCTCCCACAAGGATGAAAGGTCATTCATGTTGAGTAAGTTCTTAGGAGGTCGAAAGTGGACGGTCTTGTTGATTGTGCGCTCGTCTTTCACTGCCCTTATTGTCAGGTTCCCAATGTCTTTGCCATCAACAAAATATGCTGTCAACATCAGCACAAAACTCATTTCTTTTCTCAAAACTACTTGAAAAAAATGCAATAATCGGCAGAGATAGATGTGAAGTGATCTCTTTCCCACTCTTCCCACCTACATCTAGCGGAGTACCTATGCAAGTAACCAATTCTTTTTTCCAGTCTATTTTCAGACGGAATTTACAATATAGTTAGACAACGATCAACTTGTCGTTATGACTTCTCTGGTGCAGTGGTAGCTCTCTTCACCGCTAGTAATTGGTTTGGAGTCCTTGCAAGAGGTTGGGGTTAGGAGACCATTAAACAAAAGAGGCGATATATATACATGAGTATCGTGATTGGATTTCGTCAAGTAAAAAGATTTTCCTTTGATATATAACAAATTTAATTAAGAAAAGAAAAAGTCTTTAAACTCCTAGTATGCAACTGAAAAGCTAAGGTCTTGGTATAAAAAATAACATTCAGCCTAAGACGGATGCCTTACACCCAAAAAAAGAAAATGTAGTGGGATGTAGATTCTGATATAGAATCTTTACACTCAGCTTCTCAGTGAGAAAGTTATGAATGTTCATGTGAAAAAGTAAGGATGTAATTAAGCACCTTTGACAGAACCGTCACCGTAGATTTGGAAAGAATCCATGGGAGGGGGGACTTCACTAGGGTGAGTGTTGTCACGGTAGGGCCAGGCTGCAATGGAGTTGCAGCAAATATAAGTGTGTGGAATCCCAGCTTCCTCTATCAGCCTTCTTATCTTTCTCTTCTCCTTGTACATGGTTAGCCCTGGCTCTACTGGCTCTGCTCGGTCTATGTCATGACCAAATTCTGATGGCAAAAATTTCTAAAACCAACAAAATATTCTCTCCAGTAAATACATTTTCACCGACAAGTTGAAAGCATCTATGTGAAAAGTTTTTTCTTTCTCATCTAAAAGTAAGAAAGTTGACATATGAGCACACACACACAAAAAAGAATCCAAAACAAAAGATTTTTCTTTTCCATGTGCAAAAAATCTTTTCTTCTTTCAGCTGAGAAACGAACTCAAAGCCCGAAACATTTCTATTGTGAAGCAAGCAACGGTTTCACTTGCAAGGTTACTTTTAAAATTTCTAGGCAATGCAGTTTATTTAAGGTGACTTTAGATATGAAAGCATTGAATATAACAGTAACATTTATTTATTTATATACCTTAACTGTGCCTGCAGCTTTAATGGCCTTAATTAGGGGGATTTGGTCAAGTATCGCATAACCCGCAACCGCTGATATCACTACTTCCAAGTGGTTTTCCTTAATCACCTTCTCCATCAAACTTTGATCATTTATTGATCCCTGTTTTTACCACAATCAACCAAAATAGAACATATCATAATCATTAATTAATAAACCAAACTGTAGCGTTACTTGAAGACTTGTGTGTTTAGTTATGCATGTCACACCAAGTGAAGAATTTAACAAGAAAACAAGCTTAACGTTGGTATGGTACATATATGATGTTACATCCTCTCTCCTGGAAGGTCTTGATGATAGAGGCCTTAGAGGGGCTGAGTAGTCTTGAACGGACTAAAACGTAGGTGCCCCTCCCAGCTTCTAGGCTCGCCTCTGTCACAAACCGACCTATATATCCAGTAGAACCGATGATCATGGTCCGACCAGCTTCCGAAACAATTGGAGATTGACCATTCATGTTTCTCTCCAGTTAGATGACCTTTTCAAAAAAGATATTTTTAATATAAAACTGTAAGAGAGAGAGGCAGGGATAGAGGTGGCTGTTAAGTGGTGGCAGCAGAGTGGGTCAAATATATAGAAGTGAGAGTTTGGGGCGACAAGAGAACCCCTACAAGGGAAACTACTAGGAACGGATGATGTTTCAGCATCTGAAGTTACTTTCTCTAAAGAGCCTTTGCCCTTGACTGTTGGTATGATTGGTAGGTTCGGTTGGATCTGGTGTGACACATGTTCAAGAAATTAGTCTGGTAGATGAAAACGTGAAAACCCATGGACGATCTATTTGCCAATTTCAGCGAAAATTGTTCAAAATATTACTTTGCTTTCTCACGGCTGCTCTTAGTCTATGAAACGAGAGGAGACGGGAAATTTTTTCTAAATGGTCAATTTAGGTTCCTTAAGTTTCACTTTTATTTTTTATTATAATTTTAATTTTTTATATTTGATTTTTGTTTTTCAGTAAAAATAAAAAATTATTTGATTGCTAATATCAACATAAATATATTTTCATCACTTATGATAATTACATATTAGACATAATTTAAAGATAAATTATTTTTAATTAAATAAATTTATTTCAATCTCTTATATAATATTTATTAACAAATTATTAATAAAATTATTTTAGTTTATTAATTAAATAATTTAAAATTAATTTTTTTATAATTCAATATTTATTTTAAATATATTTAAATTATTAAATCAAAATCTTTAAAAAGTTATATATTTTAAATCTAATTATATTTCCTATAATTATTATATTTTATTTATTTAAACAATTTTGGAAACAAACTCTCTATTAGTTAAGGGGACAACTACGTATGACTAGACCTCCCTAGACCCTGCGTCTTAGCGGGTACTAAATGTTGTTGTTGTTGTTGTTTAATTAAAAAAATTTAATAAAATTTTTAAGTAAAATTAATTTATTCATAATTCTTATTAATAATTAATTTTAATTAATTCAATATAATATAATATTAATTATTAATAATTCTTATTAAAATTAATATACTAAATAATTAAATAATATATATTTAGTTAATAGTAAGTTATATTATGAAAAAATAAAAACAAAATACAAAAACCACTTTTTTAGCTTTCATAATTCTTGAATACTGAAAAAAACCAAAATTAAAAACAGAAACTAAAAATTCAAAGAAAAATTACTGAATTTCCAAACAAAAATAGAAAATCAAAAATAAAAGTAGAAACATACGGGACCTTAATATTTTATTAAACTGTTATACCCAATGTTATGAATACCGTACTGGACTCAGTACCGGATTAAGCTCTGAAACGGAACTATACTAGTACCGGGTACCGTTTTGGGAAATTTTTTAAATATATAAAATAGTCCCTAAAATTTTTAAAAATTGCAAAATAATCCATCTTGATATATTATACAGTTGTACTATATACTTTACTAGTTTACTGTTTTCATCAACCAAGCTTTTAAAAATCTTAATAATAAATAATAATGATAATTAATTTTAAATAATAATGATTTTTAAATATTTTACATATAAATAATAATCACAATTAATATAAACAAAGACAATCATAATTTGTTGGATCTCGTTTCCGGAATCCAACCCTCTTAAAATAACACCATCATAACTGACTGTGGATCCTTGCAATCTCTTCTTGCTCTGATACCATACATTGTTGAGACCCGACCTCGGAAGCCGGACCCCAATCGAAAAACGAAAACGAAAACGAAATCGATCAAATCGACTCGGAAGGCATAAACCAAAGAACGGAATCGAAGCAAACAAATCAGAAGCAAACGTATCGAAAACAAACCGAAGGCTCAGAATTGAAGCGAAATCCAAAGCGAAACGAATCGAAACAAATTCCCGACATCCGAAACAAATATCTCAGAAAAGACTTTAGGA
>JANITX010000008.1:38317499-38329849 GCA_027564395.1 Erythroxylum ulei
AATTTATCAGTGCCGTTTAATCAGTGCAGTTGCCAAATCAGTCCGTTCAGTAATCAGTTTTCCGGTACCAATTAATCCAGGACAGCCATAAAGGCATGTACACTAGCACCCGTTCTACGGAAGCGGGATGTTACACTTTCTGTCAAAATGTTTAGCCAAAAATTGCTTAACCTTATACAACATGGCCAAGGGTCCAGAAACTGCTTCTATAAAAGTAACTGGATTCAAAACATGTCTAATATCATAGTCCTGTTCACCTGATAGACCATGAAATTAGATGGGATAGTAGGTCGTCTCATTCTATTGGGTTTACATAACTATATTAGATCTTGTACCCCTAGGAATTGTTGTGTGTACAGGTATAGATTCCTGTTCCTATACAGGTACGATACAGAGACCTAGATCCACCGAATCTAACTATATGAGTAGCGGGTACATAATAACTATAGTATCTGCCCTCTTATCATCCTAAGGGTCAACAGGCCCACCATCATCATAGACATCGTATTCCAAAAACTTAGTTATTTGTGATTCTACTATTTTGATCCCTCCGTATCTACCATAAAAGTTGTAGCTTTAAAATGGTCGAGATATCTTACTAAATAAAAATGAACTTAACGAGCACGTAATTTTTTATAAGAATTATACTATCTTAGTAGGGCAGCCTCATACACGAATGTGTGCAAAGCTAGGGCTCCGCACTTTTAGATAATCAGGTAGAATAGCCCTATTCTGCATCAACCTTTTCAATTCCTTTAGGGTGTAGTTATGCCTTTCGGTAACACACCATTTTACTCAGAACTATCCGACATAGTGGATTAAATCACTATTCCAAGTAATTCCATATATCTAGCAAACAAACCTTTTTGAGTTCTGAAACACCATGTTTGCTATAATGTTCTCCTCCACGTTCAAATCTGACTATCTTGATGTATTTTCCTAATTGGTACTCAATCTTCAGTTTTTAAGCAAGAGCACATAACCGTAATGGGAATAATCATCAACAAATTTCAGGATACATTTAGAATTGCACAATGCAACTGTATAAGGTCTATCGATATCTTTATGTATCAGAATCAACAAGTCAAGAGCATAAGTTGACCTCAATATCTTTATTAGTCAACTTACCCCTATAACAGTCAGCACATGTTCCCAGATCATCATAATCTAGAATTGAGAAAAGCTTTTCTTAATCAATCTCTCAACCTTAGCTTTAGAAATGGCGCTTAAACTTTTATGCCACACCATGTATGACTTCTCATTCATCAGGGCTCTTCATTTCGTAACTTGTTTGGCAAGATACGAAGAAGTATATATCTAATTCGGGGTAAGACACATTCTATACAAACCATATGACGGGAAAGTTGTACCATTATATTTTTCATTAAACAACAACTGTACAATAGAAGCAGTAAATAAAAAACATTAACCCTCTTTGTCCAAAATTGATCAAAATATCACATATAAAATGTGTCGTGTAAAACCCAAATAAACCTTACTGCAAGGTTCAGTACATACATTTCCCATAGATATTACTTCTACTTCTTTATTTCTATGAACCATCAGTTCCTCCTTTCTTTTATTTGGCTTTATCCTGGATATGAACTATTGCATCGTGGAAGCATCGTGATCAGATGTTCCACTATATAGCCACCAAATACTTAATGTGACTATCACAAATTAGATTCATAAATTGATAAGCCAAGGAGTTACTTGATGGTCTCAGTCTTTCCTTCTAGGCCTTATACTGCTAGTTTCTTTATGTCATACGGACCTTTACCTGCATTGGATTAACCAGCATTAGTATGTGGAGAAGATTTAGTCTGTCTACCTTTGATCTTAGCAGGCTTCATCTTTGCCTTCCCTTTAGTTGCTTTAAGGGCTGTAGGAGTAGCAAACTTGAGTTTCTCCTCCTCAGCAACACAATGGGCAACCAAAGCATTGAATTCCCATTCCTCATCCAACGAGTAATATGTCATCACTAGATTACTAAACTCTGGAGGGAGTCTATTCAGATCTAGTGAACAATGAAGACATCAGGAAGAGGAATATTTAGCATTTTCAGTCTACTGTGAAGATGGATCATTTTTTATATGTACTCCATTACTCCCCCTTCCCCTGTATATCTTATAGAGAATAATTCTTTCATCAAAACACTTGTCTCAACATTAGGTGAGACTATGTACCTTTGGGAGACATTTTCAAGAAACTCCTTCGTTATGTCTGTGTCCGGAGGTCCACTAAGCAGATAGTTAGGAATGAATTTCTTAATGGTCATAAGACTTAATCCGTTAGACCGATCCCAAGCTTCATAGGCTATTTTATGAACTTTCGAGCTCATAGATGTAGGTGGAGATGACCTATCCATCCATATGGCCATATCAACCTCAGCTATCTCTATACATCATCTGTCCACTTCTTCATATTGAAACCAGTTAGGGTTTCAATAGTGATACTGATTTTATTGTTCAAAAAGTTGATTGTAAAATGATAATGTTTACATCAACACAAATGTAGGATAACAATGATACTCAAAGTCATTAAATGGTATCTTTACTGAAAATCTGGTCACACATATTATGAAACACGTAAGGGCTTAATACATAATATATGTAACTATACCTCCACATAAAAGCGATCAAAGTACAAACCATCAACTCTCATGACACTACCACCTATGGGTGAATAGATTATTCAAGCAACGACTTTGCTCTATTCAATGCCTTTATGCACATCTCAAAATCTCATGTAAGGCCAACACCTGTGGGCAAAATAACCAAACATGAGACCAGAGTAATCCCCTAACGTGTAAACAAAACAATTCAAAATACTAACTCGAAAGGCCACTGTGGTGACTACATCCTTATTAGCACTCACAAAGTCCAAAAACACAAGGGATACATCTTTATATCATCCTCATATTTTTGGTAGGTATATGGTATGTGACAATGTAACATTAATAAATGTAAAAATCCGAATGCATAGTCTCATTCTCACACACTTATGCTAAAGACATTCTCTAAAAACTTTATTTGACATTTTCGTAAAGGAAAAATCTCAATAGAGTGACTATAATGCATCACTGGACACTGAACCGACCACCCAAGACACGAGAACCTCATTTATCTCCTTTATGATAAGTTTGTTACACAAAAATTCACTTAAAAATGGCTTCAGAATGTATTCATTATTTTTTTGAATAATTATCATGTGATTCCGAGCATTGAATATGAGATCGGAGATACAAAAACTTGAAGTATCTCCTCATGTGATGTCCGAAGCATGAAAATTCACTTAAAATCAGATTCATAACGCCTTAATTCCTTTTTCTGGAGTTAAACTTTAATTTATTACTAATGCAATAAATCTAGAAAATAGAAAATTTCATTTTATGAATTTTTCGAACCTGGAAACTGACCTAAAACACCCCGGGGCACCCTTATGGGAAATTTGAAAATTTTGTGTGTGTGTATGTATGTGTTTTTAAAACACTGTAGCAAATTCTGTAAGGTTGATGTTAGCCGCATGTGTTGAGCACGCGCTCACGTTAGACAAGCAAAGGACACGTCTGGCGCATGTCGAGCATGCACAACAACCCGCAAATGCTCCCACTGATGCTGGCGCGTGCGTCACACGGGTCAGACACGCGTTCGGTCAGTATTGCGCAATTGACACAAGCATTCAACGTGTTGCGCGCAAAAGGTGATTTCCAACGAGTTTCGGGTCAATTTTTCGAGCTCCCAGGCTCGTTTTCACCCCGTTTCTCAAGGCTAAATATATGTATACTACTTTTATGCAATAAAAAGCAAGAAAAAATTGAGAAACATAAGTTAAATCTCCTAAAACCTTATAGAGAGAAAACTGAAGAATCTTTGCTTTTAACCACTCGATCACGTCATCGCTCTGATACCACATGTAATACATAACGGTACCTTAATTACGTATCCCGGATTGAATGAAAGGGCAAGAAACGAAGAAATGCAGAAATACTTGATTTCAGTCTCCGTAACTTCAAACGAGCTTTTCGAAGACAAAATGAGTGCAAATCCACCGTCGCCTTCATGAAAATTGCTCTCCGAGACGCGAGTAAGGTCTTGCTACTATTTTCTCAAAACGTAATCTTTCTTAACGGGTCATAAAATCTTTATATATATATATATATATTATATTTTTGAAGATAATCAAAAATAATGCATAAACAAGTCAAGGATAGGAAAGGCAGACAAAGCTAACCCAAGCCAACAGGCTTACCCCGTACACCCGGAACCTACTAGCCTTTCACCCTCAACGATAAAAGAAGACGAACTATCAGAATTTAAAATGGAATCTAAAAAAAGAGGAAGATCAGTCCAGTGATGTGGGTTTGCATGTAATAAGGCTACCCAGGCTAAAGCATGAGCCGCCTTATTGGCAATCCTACGCGTCCATTGAAAGGACAAGTGAAGGAAATATCGTTTGATTGATAGACAATCAAGAGCCAGAATTCCAATCTCAGACCGATTTGTTGAAGGAGCTGAAATTGTCTGGACGACTGCCAAACAATCCGACTCCACAATAACCTTGTCAAGTTGTTGATCTTTTAACCAAGATAGAGCTTCCCTTATAGACATAATTTCAGCCAGAACTGGGTCGTACAGGATAGGGAAAAAACCTGATATAGCAGTCACAAATCTCCCCCGAGCGTCCCTGAGCACCGCGGCAAACCCCGTGGCATTCTTGTCTTAAAAGACCACTGCATCCATGTTACACTTTAGGAAGCCTTCCAGAGGTTTAACCCATGCAGAAGAAACATCGCTTGAAACGCCAGTCAAGGTATTGACCTTCTCAAACAGTTCCCGAGCCTCTAGCCAATCATTTAGGAAACCATCGGCAAAATTAGCTACCATCCGAGGGGGAACAGACTTGCTTAATACCAAGCACTCCACAACATCGCCATCATTCATTCAAGGCATGGGAACGATTTGATGTTTAAGCTATTCGCTAAAAAGGATTCGATCCCAGTGTTTGGTTGTTGCCAACCCATCGACAACCAAACTGCTTTAGCTGAGGAGCACTCCTTCAACACGTGATTCATGTCTTCTATATTGCCGCAAACATCACATGCAGTGTCAAGAACGATGCCTTTACGATGAAGCCGATCTTTATAAGGGAGAAAATCACATAGACAGCGCCAAATAAAATCCTTGATTTTTGGAGGGAGAGCCATGTTCCACAATCGATTCCAGGGTCCATCCATAAAGAGAGTGGCGATGTCAGAGAACAAGGATAAAGCCAGGCGATACCCAGATTTTACCGAGTATGAGCCATTCGAACTATGATGCCAAACTAATTGGTCAGGTGGTTTTGAAATAGCAAATGGAATCCTAGATACCCGACCCACATCGTGAGGAGTAAGCAAGCCCTTCAGCATTGATGTTTCCTAATCGTAGCCATCTTCCTTAAGCAGATCGCACACCTTCAAAGTACCAACATCCAAATTAAATAGGGAAGAGACATAAAAATTGTTGGCTTCAGGAATCCATGGATCTTTAAATACATTGATCAAAGCTCCATTACCCACCCTCCAGCGAACTCCATGGCTCAAAATATCCTTGGCCGCAAAAATACTTTTCCAGATGAAACTGGAATTAGGTCGATCCCTAGCCTCCATAAAACTACAAGAGGGAAAATATTTGGCTTTGAATATTTTGCTCGGCAGGGAGTCAGGAAACGCCAGAAATCGCCAGGCTTGTTTGCAAAGAATAGCTAAATTAAAACAATGGAGATCCCGAAACCCCATACCTTCAAATTTTTTAGGGACACAAAGCCACTCCCAACTCGCCCAGTGCATGGGCTTTCTAGTATTAGACCCCGATCTCCACCAATAAGAGTTCATCATTCGCTGTAGTTCATCACATGTACCTCAGGGGGATAAGAAACACGCTCATGCAATACGCAGGCAGAGCTTGTGCCACTGTCTTAATAACAATTTCCTTCCCTGGTTTGGAAAGCATCTTGTTTTTCCAGCTCGCAATACGTTTGCTCAGGCGATCCTTGATGAAAGCAAAGACTTGTTTTTTCCTTCTACCGATAAGAGAGGGGAGGCCCAAATATTTCCCATGATCAATAGGAGTGCTAACCCCTAAGATAGCTTCCACTGCATTTCGATCTGAAGGTTGTGTGTTTGAGCTGAACATAATACCGAACTTCTGAAAGTTAACTGCCTGCCCCGAAGCCTCTTCATATATGGTAAGAATTCTCTTAATGTTTTGTCCTTCTGTCGTATTTGCTCGGAAAAAGAGGCAACTGTCGTTTGCGAAGAAAAGATGCGAATCACTAGGGCTTCCAGGACAAATAGAAACCCCATGGATATCCCCCCGAGCCTCATTTTTCCTCAACAAAGCAGATAAACCCTCAGCGTACAGAATGAATAAGTACGGGAACAAAGGATCTCCTTGCCTCAACCCACGCTTTGGGATAATCGGTCCTACTTCCGAACCATTAAACGCCGCTTTGGGATAATCTTTATACTTACAATTGATATGAGCAACTGCAGGAGACCTTAACATTTATATATATAGTATCCATATCAGGCTTTCCTATCACAAGACCGATATGGATACAGTCCACACTAATTGAGATCTATTTTCTACACGGACTTTGACTCATTGATTTAGATAATTTATTTGGCCGCTTTATTATCTTTATCTGGATCAAATTATGATAAGTTATTGAAAAATCGAAAAATGCAATTAATAGTCGTCCAACTTTATGAGAAAGGACAAAATTGTCCAACACCTTAACCCTAATCTCATACCTTCGTTGAAGTTGAACGCATAATTCAATGCACCATGTCCCATGTTTGTGTCTCTCAATATAAAAATAATATTTCATTTCAAAGATAACTAGAATTTTTGAAATCTTCGATTTTTTGAAATTGTTGCCGAGTATGATTGTAAGAATAGCAAAAGAAAGAATTGCAAGGAGATTAAAAGAAAGACTTGTGTTAGCATGATAATTTTTTTAAAGGCTACAATAAAAAATATTTTCAAGTATGAGAACGTCAATTAATATTTTAATCCTTACAAATTCTAAATTCCTGCGATATTCTAAACCAAATTATTCAAAAGATATAAATTAAACAATCTGTAAGTCAAAACCACAGTTTTAAGAGCTTGAGCGTGACAAGTTATTGGACACCTTCTTCGGTTTCTTAGAAAAGGACGTTATTTAATAAAGTAAAAAGAAAAATATGAAGAAAAAAAATTGTGCTGTGCCAGTATCCTGCAGTTTATATAGAGGCTTTCTATCTCTCTCAACTTTTGGAGCATCAACAAAACACCAGAGATCTACCAAAGGCTAAAGATCAAGGAAGGAAGACTTGCGATAATAACACGACAAATTTGCCCATTGCAATTTACAAAGTGGTCCTCATCAATCGACATTCGATAACGAGATGCGCCTTTCAACTCTTTCACTCCTGTACTACAAATGTACACCCTAAAGTGGGCCCCTACGTATTTTCCTCCTTATCCTACGCACCCCCTTCTTCTTCCCCTTGTTTTTCTTTTATCCATTGCAGTGCACGCGAAAATTCTAGCGCAAGTGCAACTCATTTAACATAAAGATTAAGGAGACAATTGTAAACCCAAAACCCAACATGGCATTGCCAACTTCAATTACTTGGAGCAGAGATGAAGAGAAAGCTTTTGAGAATGGAATTGCAATGCACTGGGTTGATGGAGACCACAGCGAAGAGCATTGGGGAAAGATTGCTTCTATGGTTCCTAGTAAAAGCCTTGAGGAATTGAAACAGCATTACCAAGAACTAGTAGAGGATGTTGGTGCAATAGAAGCAGGAACAATACCACTTCCTATTTACGTAGGAGAGGAACCAACTTCTTCCTCAACTGACGATTCTCATGCAAAGTCCTCTGACAAGAGACTCAATTGTGGTTTTCGAAATGGGAGTTTTCTGGGGTTAGCACATGACACATTCAGACATGGAGGAAAAGGAGGAGCAAGGTCTGACCAGGAAAGAAGAAAAGGGATTCCATGGACAGAAGAAGAGCATAGGTAACTCCAGACCAATACCCCCCTTTTGTGTCTAGCTACTGGAGTTCAGGAAGTTTTGAGTCTTTTAAAGCATGGATGGTTAGAAATTCACTCACAATTCTCAACATCCTTTGCCTTCAAACTGTATTTAATCCAGCAGGTGTAAAGATTAAAGACTGCCTTTCCTTTAACAGTTGAACTTAACCATTTTGTTCCTTCTTGTTCTTATGAATTGAAAAAACAACCAAATCATTCTTTGGAAAATACAGCACCATAATTGGGAATATGTCTGACCATTTTTTTCAAAATAATTTTCCAGGCTATTTTTACTGGGTCTTGAAAAGTTCGGGAAAGGGGATTGGCGAAGCATATCAAGAAACTTTGTGATATCTAGGACTCCTACTCAAGTGGCTAGTCATGCTCAGAAATACTTCATTCGCTTGAACTCCATGAACAGAGATAGAAGAAGGTCTAGCATCCATGACATTACAAGTGTGAATAATGGAGATGTGTCCTCTCATCAGCCACCAATTACAGGCCAACAGGCTAACACGAACCCAACAGGTACAGGCGGAATTGGCTTGGCGGTGAAGCACAGGGCCCAACCACAAATGCCTGGTTTAGGCATGTATGGTGCACCAGTTGGACACCCAGTTGCAGTTGCTGCTCCTCCAGGTCATATGGCTTCTGCTGTTGGGACTCCTGTTATGCTTCCACCTCCTGGGCACCACCACCCTCATCCTCCGTATGTTGTTCCTGTTGCTTACCCAGTGGCACCGCCTCAGACTCAGACATTGCACCAGTAACTGATGATACACTTCTCCTATTCTTTCTTATCAATGGCCGAAAGATAAATACCATCTTGGGCCAAACAGCAAAGGTGATAAATCTTATTTGGACCCTTCCAACTGATTCATTCATGAACACTCATGCATTCAGCATTCAAATTTGTAATTACATAAGACTAGGGAAATTATTCGCTTCCCTATCCTCTTCCTTGGTTTTAACACATTTTCTTATTTCTTTTTGAAGAGACTGGGAATACAAGTCTCAACTGGGCGACCTAAAAGTCTCATCCTTAACAGTATTCCTTATCTTCCAAATTGTTAGGTATTTAATCATCTTTCCTTCTTTTACCAACCCTTTGTAGTGTTTGTATCTCCATATATCTTCTCTTCAGAGATAGACACAGCCCATTTATTAATATAATCATTTGGAATTTTCTTAATACAGAAATTGTCATGAAACACATCAAACAACATGATAAAAGTTTTTGTGAAAAAGGAATATATAATCCTTCAAAGATTTGTGCTTTAAAGGATTTTGTGATAAAGGAAAAACCATGGGTTTTTTGTTCGTTGGAGACTAAAATTAGAAAAGGAAATCTTCATAAGTTGGGATGTTTGAGCAGCAACTGAAAGTTCATTACAAACCATCAAATCATGCTTATGGAAGGATCATTATAGCTTATTATGGTAACTTTTTGAAACTTGAGGTGCTGAAGTCTAGTCAGCAGTTTATGCACACTATGCTTTATTTCAAAATGGAAAATTCATGGGTTTTAGCTCCTTTTGTCTATGGTTTCAATATTGTGTTCCAAAGAACTGACCTATGGAATTTCTTAAGAAGGATCAAGCCTTCAGTGAACTCCCCTTGAATGGTATGTGGTGATTTTAACACTACTTTGTACAGGACAGAGGTAGAAGGAAATTTTAGCCTACTTAACTACTCCCCAGATATGCATGACTGTATGTAGGAGGTAGAACTTATTGATCTAAAAGCAGAAGGTCATAAGTTTACTTGGACAAATAAACAAACTTTTATTTGGAACATCAGGAAAAAGCCGGACAGAGTTTTCGTAAATATGGAATGGCTAAATTCTTTTTCAAGAAGCTCCGCAAAATACCTATACCTTGGTATTTTGGATCACACTCCTATAAAGTTAGTAGACTTGTTCACCTCCTACAGAGTCCAATACCCCCTCAGATTTAATAATTTTTTGGTTAACATGGAGGGTTTTCAAGAAGCTATACAAAAGTATTGGAGAATGGATATTATGGGACTAAGCAATACACTTGTATCCAAAAGCTCAAGGCCATGAAGCAAGAGCTGAAGATTCTTAACGGGAAGAGAGGACTGAATCTTATTAAGGAGATTGAATTCTCTAGGGATAAACTCTTTTCTATTCAAAAAGCATCGACTAAAAACCCCTGGGATGGAGATCTAGCAACAACAAAGAAGGAAGCTCTTAAAAACTATTTGGAAGTAGTGGAAAATCAATACTCTTTACTGAAGCAAAGAGCTAGGATAAACCGGTTAACGGAGGGAGATAGATGTACAAAAATTTTCCTCAACTCTATGTTAGCCCAAAAGCATACTAACAGAATTACCTCCATTAAAACAGAAGCTGGAATGGAGGTATTTGGACAAGAAGATTTAGCAAAGGAAGCTATAAATTTCTACAGTAGGCTACTTGGATCAGATTCTCTCCCAATTGAGTTAGAATGTGACTTTAGCCAGTTTGTAACCTCTAAGATTCCGAAGAATTTAATAGGTTAATAAAACTTATTACAGAACAGGAAATAGATAAGGTTGCCTTTAGCATGAATGGATCTAAAGCCCATGGTTCGGATGGATTAAATGGTTTCTTCTATCAGAAAACTTGCAATAGTTTGGATGGATTGGTCAAAGAGGCAGCGCAGGAGTTCTTCCTAAAAGGGGTGTTACTAAAAGAAATAAACAAGACCTTCCTATGCCTAGTCCCTAAAAACTCCAGCCCGAAAACTTGGAATGACTATAGACCTATTTCGTGTACAAACTTCCTATACAAGATCATTGCTAAGATATTGGCAAATAGGCTGAAGGAGGTCCTAAAATTTCTCATTAGTGAGAATCAAGGGGCTATTATGACAAGTAGAGATATAGGGGACAATATTCTGATTGTTCAAGAACTACTAAAAGGGTATAACTGCAGGAGAAGTCCCCAAAATTGCACTATTAAAGTTGATTTACAAAAAGCTTTCGATATTGTGAATTGGGGTTTTTTTTACTAAAAACATTGGAGATAATGAATTTTCCCCTAACCTTCATTAATTGGATCCAACAATGTATATCTACTGCTTCTTATGAGATAATGATTAATGAGTGTCCTACGGGATTGTTTAAGGGGAAAAAAGGCCTTAGGCAAGGGGACCCTCTTTCCCCTACCTATTCCTAATCTGTATGGAAGTCTTCACTCAGCTGCTCAAACACAATACCTCAACTGAACCAAAAATCAAATATCACTCTAAATGTAAAGAAATTTCTCTAGCCAGTTTATGTTTTGCAGATGATCTTATTTTCCTAAGCAAGGAAAATGTTTAATCAGTCTCTCTTCTGATGAAAACTCTCAATCAATTTAAGGAGATGTCAGATTTATGTGTAAATCTCCACAAGTGCTTTATCATACTCTCCAAGAGTGCTTCTTACCTCTCAAATGTTTTAGCTTAAGCTACGGGTATGGAAACCAAATCTCCTCCTCTACATTACTTGGGGATTCCTATCTCATCTAAGCGGCTTAAATTCTATGAATGTCTTTGTAATATCCCAGAACACCCGCTTACAGATATTGTCTGCTTTGGGCCTTAGCCCAGCTAAGCCCTCATGGTTTTACTTTTCTCGAGGTCTTTCCAGGAGGTCACCCATACTAGAACTACTCTCACCCAAGCACATTTCAACTCAGAGTTTCGATTGGATCTGGTGCATTAAGCCATGGAAAATGCGTCTGTAAGGGAGAGGTATCCATACCCTTAGAAGGCGTACTTCTTCCCCTCTCCAATCGATGTGGGATCTCACACTCTCCACCCCCTTATGACCTAGCCCTCTTTGGGGTTCAGCCTAGCTGGCACAACAGTTCGGGTACCGGCTCTGATATCACCTGTAACAGCCTAGATTATCCGCTCACAAATATTGTCCGCTTTGGGCCTTGGCCCAACAAAGCCCTCACGGTTTTGCTTTTCCCAAGGCCTTCCCAGAAGGTCACCCCTCTTAGAACTACTCTCACCCAAGCACATTTAACCTCGGAGTTTCGATGGGATCCAGTGCATTAGGCCATGGAAAACACGTCTATAAGGGAGAGGTATTCATACCTTATAAGGCATACTTCATTCTCCTCTCTAACCAATGTGGGATCTTACACTCTCCTGTAACAGCCCAGATCACCCGCTCACAGATATTGTCCGCTTTGGGCCTTAGCCTAGCCAAGCCCTTACGGTTTTGCTTTTTCCGAGGCCTTCCCAAGAGGTCACCCATCCTAGAACTACTCTCACCCAAGCACA
>JANITX010000008.1:38406235-38418923 GCA_027564395.1 Erythroxylum ulei
ATTCTAAGAAGATATTCGCTTGATTGATTGCATGTCGTACATGTTTATCACTTGTCATTGGTTCTTGATTCTTAATGTTATTATTCAATTTACCTATGATCGTATCTAGGTTATTGTTTAATAAGATTGCTAGAATACATGTTTCTAGCTATTACACTTAAGAGAAAATTTCCCCAATTAATGTTTATTGATAATTGCAATTTTATGTCGAGGATCCTTAATAGAATGGTAACATCGGTGACCCGAAACCAAGATATTTTTTCTATTGAATTTTCAGATTTAATTATTGTTTCAACTTGTGATTTTTCCCTTTTATATTTATTATTACCGTGAGTGGCAAACCCCCTTTTTATTTTCGTTATTTGTGCCGTTTAAACTAGCTAACCTTTACCGTTAAAAATTTCTCGTGGGAACGATATCCGCTTACCGCTACTACATTAATTTGTTTTAACGGAAGTGATTTCTTTTATATTTGATCGCAGGCGACAGCATCACCAGGCACCGTATGAGGCACTGTATGGTAGAAAATGTTGTTCGCCATTATATTGGGATGAAGAGGGCTTGAGAATAGTTGAAGGCCCAGAGTTGATACAGGACATAGTGGATAAGGTAAAGTTGATCCGAAGCCAAATTAAAGCGGCTCAAGATAGACAGAAGAGTTATGTGGATCAACGTCAATGTGATATGGAGTACAATGTAGGAGACAAAGTTTTCCTAAGAGTGTCACCTTGGAGAGGAGTTTTGAGATTCGGTAAAAATGGCAAGTTGACCCAAGGTACATTGGTCCTTATGAGATCATTGAGAGGATTAGACCTTTGGCCTATAAGTTGGCTTTACCGAAAGAGATGTCTCAGTTGCATAATGTGTTTCATGTGAGTATGCTTCGAAGATACCGATAGGATCCTACATATGTGATACCAGCTCAGGAGATTGAGGTTGCTAATAACTTAAGTTATGTTGAGGAGCCGATCAAGATTGTGGGATCGCAGACCAAGCAGTTGACGGACAGGGTCATTATATTGGTAAAAGTCTTTTAGAGGAACCACTCAACTGAAGAAGCAACATGGGAGATAGAGGAGCATAAGGGAAGACAATATCCCAACCTGTTTGAACAAACAGGTAAGAATTTCGAGGACGAAATTTCTTTTAAGGAGGGGAGAGTTGTAACATCCCATCACCTGTGGGAGGATAGGATAGTAAATATGAGTAATTAATGAGAGCTTAGAAATGCATTTTTTCATGCTCACGCATAATATGTCATACATATACACATGAATAGTGAAAGTTTTGTACATGAAAATAATTGTACATGCATTCATGAATGATTTTAGGTATAATTGAATTAAATTGGGATTTTTTAAAGTTTAGTGAATTTTGAATTTATCTATATTGGAAATATTATTGATTAGTGGAAATATTGTATTTGTGAATTTTAGTAAATTTAGGAATAAATTTCGGAGAAAATTTATAGAAAATAGGGGAAAATCAAAAGAAGAATTAGAGATAGTTGGATTGTAACGATAGAATTAATGGAGTTTAGTTCAAAAGAAACTTGGTTAGAGCTTAGATCATAGGAAAGTGACAGGTGTCAAGTTGCTTGTTGTACCTTTGCTAGAAGTAGGTTACTATTCTCTGAGAGTTGAAAGGTTAAGTCTTGTCTATATAACTTCTTTATAATCACCTTCTTTGAATTTCCTCCCAATACACAAAGTTTTTTCATCAAACACCTTCTAAGAGATTTCTGTGTTTTTCCCTTTTCCTTAATCAATCCCACCTTGTAAATTGTTTCTTCGGCCTTAAGAAAAACCAGAAGATGGTTAATATTTTTAGTGGATTACGTAATTTTGTATGGAGTTAAGGCTTGAAGATAGTTGAAACTTTTGGAGTCTTTAACAAGTAAGTAGTGAAAAAAATTGTTAGAGTTGTGGATTTTTGAAATTAAGTTGATGAATTTATTGTCAGTGCATGATCATGGCATTTAGTATATTTATATTCTTGAACACTGTATTAAGGGGATGAAAATTATGGATATGGTGTTATTGGGTTTTTGATGGATTGTTAGTGATCAGATGTGTGGAAATGGTTCTTAGAGTTAAAGTAGCATTGAAATGGTGTATAGGGTTAGTGTTGAAGATTAAAGTTTGGAAAGGTGAGACATGCTCCATTTCTTCACTATGCATATATGTATGAATATGTAGGTGTTTATACGTGAGTTGAAGAAAACTTAGAGTTATTCAAGAAAAAGGGTTTTGAGTTGAGGAGTATAGATAGTATCATCTTAGGTTGACTTTTGCTTCATCTTAACTTGACCGTCTGCATTGTCTTAGGTTGACTTCTGCTTCTTCTTAAGTTGACCATCTGTATCATTTTAGGATGACTTCTGCTTTGTCTTAAGTTGACCATCTATATCATCTGTAGAGACGTATCATCTGTGATAACGTCATATTGTCTGTAATGACGTCATATTGTCTTAAGAGTTGCATCGTCTTAAGTTAACTTTGCTTCATCTTAAGTTAACTCCGATTCATCTGCCTTTTACTTCGTTTGCCTCTTTGCTTCGTCTTCTTCTTACTATCGTCTGCTTTATGCTTCGTCTACCTTCTGCTTCGTCTGCTTTCTGCTTCGTCTGCTCTTTGTTTCGTCTGCTCTTTGCTATCATCTACTCTTTCCTTCGTCTGCTTTTTGCTTGTTAGCTCTTTGTTTTGTCTGCTCTTTGCTATCGTTTACTCTTTGCTTCGTCTGCTTCTTGCTATCGTCTGCTTTTTGGCATTCGTTTGCTTTTTAGCATTTGTCTACTTCTCCCATTCGTCTGCTGTCTGCTTCGTCCTATGTGGACATATCCTTGATTGATTCTTTTAGCCATAACTTTGTCATCTGACCACAAAATGACCTGATTTTTGAAGCATTAGATTCATAACACATTTATCTATCTCTTCATAGAAATTACAGCTTTTGGTTTTGACTTGAAAAGGATTAATCTAATCAAAGTAAGGGTATCGGTTGGAAGAGCATGAACAGGATATTTTACAGAACATATTCCTGTATTTTGATGATATATTTATCTGTAGGATTACAAATGAGATGATTTTTAATTTGGAGCAAACTAGAGATATATGCCTACAAATTGTCTCAAGAAGTTGAATTATAATTCAGTCTCTAAGATGTTCAATTTCAGGATGGAAGTTGTACATAGTAAATTGTTTCTGAAAAAGAACAATCCAAAAATGTTTGAGGTATATCTTCCCAATTACGCAACCAAATTGAGTGATTTTGGTGTCAATGGAATCATAAGACATTGAGGAACACTTTTCTAGAAGAGAGTATGACCAAATTACCTCATTTTCACCTTCTGATTGAACGTGAACAGTAAACCCGAATAGGGTGTCTTGGAAAGATCTGAAGTGATTCAATGAGAAAAGAATAGAGATTTTAATGATTTAATGAGGCATAATCCTAAATATAAATTATACTTAGAAGAGTTTTGGACATGAGAAGGATTTTGTGATGGGAATTGATGGTAAGATACTTGGGATTGTCATGAACATGCATTGTACATATTTCATTTCATTCATGTGCATTATTAAACATTATAATTGTACAAATTGTGATATTTGTGTATGTTTTTTGATATAGAGGGGGAACTGGAATGTCAACCTCCAGACATTATCGGTGCTTCCAGGCATTAGCATATTGGAGCGTACTGTGAGTCAACCTAGATGATTTCCTATGATTGATTTGTTTTTAATTGATTTGATTTGTTAAACTTCCATATTATTGAATTGTTTGTGAATTGTCTCTGAATTCCGGATTTGAAGTTCGAGGAGTTTAATAGTTGGGCATATATTGGAAGTGCTTTGACTTGATATGAATTTTTGAATGACATTTGATTCTCAACGAAAGTTAAATTCTGGACTTAGGTTCGATGATTATGAGCTTTGTTTGAGCATCATATGTGATTGTAATATATGACATATATGTATTTGATGCATTTCATAAAATACATGTTCAAATAAAGGCGTTGTGACTTGAGTTGCCACAATGGAGCACTTCCACGTAGAGCCTTGCTCCATGATTTTTTATTTTGCACGTAAAGCTATGCTCCATGATTCTGTTCTGATTGAGCCCTATGGGTCAGTATTTGTATAAGTTTATGATAGGCACCCAGTCACAACAATAAAAATGAATGTGAGTCTCAAGCATATAACATTCATATAAGATTGAATTTCATCAATGTTTTGCAAAGTTGTATTAAATGACTATATGATATGCCCTGTTATGTGAGTATCTGAATAATAAAAGTATGTTTAGAATGACTAATTGTGCGATATATGATGTGTGTATGTGATCCGGTGAAATCATCAATGATGGTTCACTCATTGAGTTCACAAAACTCATCAAAAATTGCAATTTGGTTTTTCAGGTAAGAGATAGGAGACCCCGTGCTTTAGACAGGACTAAAAGGCCCCTTTGGATTTTATCATGGCTCAAAAGTTGGTCTACTGGGATTTTTGGACAGATTAGTTAGATTGTACATATTTTCCTCATTCATGTAGTATTGTTGTATTAGGATTTTGATGATGTACATATGGAAAATGATGAAAGACATAATGTAGACTTTCGGTCTTGTGAAATGAAATGAGGTAAAAGTTGGTTTTAAAATATTGTGATTTCCTTTTGGTGCTTTATAAGTGAACTATGATACCATCCATATGAAGTGAATGTAGTGCTCGATCGTAACGTGCCATTATCGTAGGATATGTACCGAAATGACCTCCGGGCGTCCCGGTGCATACCTTGCGATAAAGGGGGCCTACATTTAGGTGGTGTCAAAGCATGGTTGGCATCTTTTGGGACATATAGGAATCTTAAGCATGAAAATGGTGAGAAATGCAGATAATGATTGAAAGTTATTGTTGTTATAGGTCATCCGCTCTAGGTGATTAGGTTGATCAACCAGCTGACCAAGGATCAGTAGAAGCTAGTAGAGAGTCCTTGGTACCTTGATCTGAAGGACTGCCTCCTAGAGTTCCCGAGAGAAGGGAAAGGAGGTATGATAGGCTATGGAAGCAAGGAGCTGTGGACTTCTATGGTAGCACAGATCCTGCTGAGGCCGAGGGATGGTTAGAGAGGACAGAAAGGGTCTTTGATCAGATGGACTGCGAGCCAAACGAGAAGTTTGACTACACAGTGTCATTTCTGGAGGGCCCAACATATCAGTGGTGAAAAACTGTTCCAATCAGTAGCACCAGGCCTTTTCAGTTGAAGTGGGAAGACTTTCTAAGGGTCTTTAGAGATAATTACATGCCCAAGATCTATTTGGACAGGAAAATAAAGGAGTTCTTATAATTGAAGCAGGGTAAGATGTTAGTGGCAGATTATGAGATTCGATTTAATAAGCTGATGGGCTATGCTACTGTTCTAATCCCGATAGATGAAAACAAGTGCAGGAGGTTTTGAGGATGGCCTAAATATGGAGATCAGAACAAGGTTGGCCATCTCAAACCTAGACAGTTTCACTAAGCTGAGAGCTGCTTCGATCAGGATCGAGTAGTTATTGAGTGAGAGACAAGCAGAGACTAGCCAAGGGTCTAGAGGGAAGAGGCCTAATGAGAGTCAGGGCAATTATGGCAAGAGCTTCAGTAAGTGCCAGAACAGAGCCTTTAGATCATCAGATAGATCCAGCCAATCAAGATCTAGGCAGACAGGCAAGTTTTCATAGAATGGCAGTGGAAGAGGCTCAGCTCAGAATCAGTATCCAGTTTGTGAGCATTGCGAGAGGAGGCATGGTGGTGAATGTTGGAGGCTGACTGGAGCTTGCTTCAAATACGGCTCCATGGACCATCAAATCAGGGATTGTCCTACTACTTTGGGAGTTCAGCCTGCAGTGAGTGGGCGATTTGGGAGTAACACTACAGTCTAGCAGAGTGGAGGTGGCAGATTTGGATAGAGAGGCCGAGGTAGAGGCAAAGGTAGAGCTGGGAGTTCTTCCATGAGGACTGAGGGTCGGGGCAACCAACCGCAATCCCAAGCCAGAGTCTATGCTATGACCAGGCAAGAGGCTCAGGACTCACGAGATGCAGCGGCAGATGCGCTTCTAATTTTTTATTTTGATGCATTTGCAATGCTAGATCCAGGATCTACACACTCCTTTATTGCACCACATTTGGCATTTAGACTGCATTGTGATAGGGAGATGCTACAGTATGGGCTAGAGGTGAGTACAAGTTGGACCTTGAACTTTTCTATTAAATGAGATATTGTTGGCGATTATTAATATGTAGAGAAAAGGATAATTCTTGAATTTGAAATGAAATAGAAAAGATGGTTTAGATACAAGATGGGTTATATATGAAAGGTTGGTAGTTAAAAGTTAGAAAACGTACTTGAAACATGTTCATTGAGTATGCTTCGGTGTTTTAGCCCTAAATTTTGCTCTAGTTATCAAAATGAGATGATTCTTGATTTGGGTTAAATTAGAGAGCTAGGGATACAAATTTTCTGATGAAATTGAGTTTTAATTAGGTCTCTAAGAATATTAATTTTTGGATGGAATTTGAACACAGAATATTGTTTTAGTATAAGAACAGTTTGAAAATGTTTGGGGCATAACTTTTAGACTATGGAACCAAATTGAATGATTTTGATGTCATTAGAAAATTGAGACAATGAGAAACATTTTTCTAGGAGGAAGTGCTATCAAATTCCTTCATTATATGATTAGAAAAAGGCTTTGATTTTTTGAAGGAGTTAAGCATGATTTAGATAATTTTGAGGTCTTGCTAGATTAATGATTTTATTTGGAGTTAATTATTATGTTAATGTTGGAAGGATTTTAAAATATGGTTTAGTTGAATTAAGTAGAAAGAATATATATGTATGAGGGATTTTTGGGAAGATCACTTAAGCATTTTAGTTACAAGGCATGTAAGGAAGGGTATAAGGGTCTTTGTACACTCATTAATGCAAAGTTGAAATAAAAGTGTGGTCTTGTGTTTAAGAAGGGGCAAAAACGTGGATTGGAAGAGGAAAAGGAGAAAAGCAACAAAAATTAGAGAGAAAGTAAGGAGAGGGTTCGGTTTTGGGAGAGAGGAAGGAGGAAGCTAGGGTTTCTTCATTTCTTGGATTTTAAGAGTGGTTTTGAAGTTTATTCAAGAAGGAAAAAGGAAGAGGAGGATGAGAGCTTCCATTAGAGCCAACAAACTCTTTATTTGGTGAAGAATCAAGGTAAGAGTATATTTGATTTGTTGGATTTTTAGAAAGATTTTGGTTCACAAAGCTCAAGAAATGTATGGGTTTAAGTTTTCTAAGATTAATTTTAGTGATTATGTATTGTGGGTTTCTCAATTAGAATGTCTATTGATTTGGAAAGTTTTGTCAATGTTGAAGAAAATCAAGAGAGGCAAGAGGAGCAAGAGTAGAGGCTTTTGACCAAGGTTTTCAAGCAAGGAAATTAAAGTGGGTTCCATGTTTATAATTGAGTAATGAGCCACTAATGTTTGCTTTTGAACTAAGAGAATAAAATAATTTCAATTATTTCAATTAAATGTTGCTTTTATGGCTTTTGATTGATTTGGAAATTGTTACATGTTCGGTGTATAAAATTGTGATGATGAATTGTGAATTGCTAAATGAAAGGGTTTTCGAAAAATTGCATGTTCATGAAAAACAAGTTTCCGAAATGTTGCCATTTGGGCAATCTTTTTGCAAATCATGATTACATGTTATGTGAGTTTGCTTTGGTCCGTTCTGTTCTATCAAGTGTACTTCTCTAAAGGCTTCTCCCGCCTGCCCGTTTGTGGCATGGAGTTCCTTCATGGACTCCTTTAAGACTACACAAAACCACTATGTGGGATTGTGTTAGTTTGTTTTGTTCACGACTACACAGGACCATTATTTGGGAATGTGTTAGTACGTTCTGTTACGGACTACCCAAACTATTCTGATGTGCTTATGTGTTTATGATTTATGAAAAATTTGAAAAATGCATAAATTGTATTGGTTATGATTTTGATTTCATGACAAGAATTTTGAGGGACATGTGATTTATGATTTAATAAGAATTTTCTAGGACATGGGACATTTTGAATGGTTTTGCTTGTTATCCATTATAAACCTGTTACCCACGAGCTTTAAGCTCACCCTCTTTCATTCTCATCTCCAGGTGATGAGAAAGAGATCGGGTGAAAGAAAGTCAAGGCATTCGTTTGATTATGCATATGATGTATTTTAAGTTAGATTGATGTAAAAATAAGACTTTAGACATATGTCGAGAATTATGGGATTTTGTATCTATTTTGTTTTTCGGATTTTTGATATTGATGATGTAATATGGCTTGAGATGCCATTAAAGCTTTATAAACATTTATCTTATGATGTTAATGTTAATGAAATATGAATTGTGCATTGATGATGTGAGTTGAAATTAGATATGTTTGAAGTCATTAACTTGAGATGATGAATCTTGAGCATGAACTATTGTCATATATATAAGTGAGATACTATGGAAAAGAAAGATAGGAATGTTATGAATCATGAGATGTTGTTGAATATGAGAATTCAAGTGAGTCGAGGTTGAGAGTTGATGAATTTCAATTGGTAGTTGAATGGTTATGCTCATGATATTCCAAGTTTGTATAGTGCAAAATTCCAAGTTTTTCATGAGAGTAAAAATGTGTATTCTGAATTCCAGGGAAAAACTAGTTTAATTTAGGTTGAATTAGACAAAGTTGTCTTGATGGAAGTTGTAGCTTGTCCTTCTAGCTTTCTAATGATATAAAATATGCAATTTTTGGATGTCGGAGTTGAGAGATATGATCGTTTGAGTTGGTAATGTTGTATAGGATATGTATACCGAATAACTAGAGTATATGAAGCGATATCTGACTAGAAAGAGTTGAATTTGGAAAGATTATGAGTAAAAGGGATGACAGGATGGGTTTAGGATCCATTGGAGGGGTCTTAGAGATTGTAAATTTCGTTTCACTTGAAGGTTACGAGGTCTGCCCGTGTGAAATTCACACGGGCCGTGTGTTTCTAGCGGAGGAGCACAATTACACTCGAAAGTCACATAGTCTGCCCATGTTGGTTCACACGTCCCGTATTTTGACCCTCAAAATGGCAAAATCTTGTTTTAAGTTCTCCAAAAAAGTTTTAGATCTAGAAGTTCTCTTTCAAACCATATAAGAACTAAGTCAATCAGACATCTATATTGAATGTTATGGCAATTGCGCCAACGCACATACAATTTGAATAAGGACATAAACATATTAGATTCTTTTGGCCATAACTTCTTTGTCCGACCTCCAAATTAAGTGATTCTTGAAGTGATAAACTCCTAACACGTTTTTCTTCCTTTCCATAAAAGTTTGTAGCTTTTGGTATTGAATTGAAAAAGATTTATGGAAAGAAAATGAGGAATCGGTTGAAAGAGCATGACTTGGTTATGAACATACTTTGGATTTTCAAGCATATCTTGAGCGATAAAGCTCCGAATGAGATGGTTCATGTTTCAAAATAACCTAGAGACATAGAGCTACAATTTTAGAGAATTCAATTGTGATTATTGTGATTTTGTTGTGTAGGCTCGTCGTTGTGGCATGAGATGTTATGGGAATGATGATGAACTGACGATGTCTAATGATGGTACATTGGTATAACCCTACAAGGAAAGCTGCTCACGGTTTAGGACTCCATATGCGTTGGGCTCCGAAAACAAGCGGGACCCAATATGTTTGGTATCAGAGCAAGAGTTGGGTTTCGAAAATGGGATCCAACAGTTGTGGTATCAGGCAAGAGTTGGGTTCCAAAAACGGGAACCAACAGATATAGTATCAGAGTAAGCATTGGACTCTGGAAGCAAGCGGGGTCCGTCATATGTGGCATGAATGCCAGAGTTAGGATCGAGTTGGATTTTGGAAACAAGCTGGATCTAACATTTGTGGTATCAAAGCAAGCGTTGGGCTCCGGAATCAAGCGGGGCTCAACATATTTGGTATCAGAGCAAGAAGATGAATCGATGATGGTTAAGGAGATTACAAGGAACCACACTCAAGTATTACAAGGGACTAAGTGTTGGGCTCCGGAAACAAGCAGGACCTAATACAATCACTCTCTCTTATGAACAAACAAATTTTGTATTCTTCAAATAGTTACTTACAAAGTAAACATTCCCAAAATCAGATAGGCACTCAGATACCCTCTACACCATGAAATCTTAGAAAAGTAGTATTCTGACCTCCCCATTTACCTTTTGAAGCCTTAATCCTGGCATGAATAGAAACAAGAGGTCTATATTAAAAGGGGTTAAGGGAAACCAGCCCTTTTGATTCATGATCATCATCACACCCTGTCCGAAGTTCCGTAATAAAGCGGAGTTTGAAGAGGTCTGATAGTACATAACCACCCTTAGTCAAGAGGTTGTTTCTTGTAGACCCACATGTAGATATGATAATAAAAGAGTGATGCAATGCGTTAGAATACATAACAGATAAAAAAGAGTGTAGGAAAAAAAAAAAGAAACGAATATACCAAATGTTCTATAGCCAAAAGTATAACGGGAGAAAGGAAACAATGAAATCATTTTCATCACATTCATCTACATGAAAGTTTGACAATCGTACGTTCTACATCATCCTGCAAGGCGGATAGGTAGTACGGTCAATGAACATCCTAGTTCACCATATCAAGTTTGTGGATTAGATCCACCTTATTCATTTTGCTCAGTACTCTAAATGACAAATTATTAATTTGATGATTACTGTCTATATTTAAGAGTACTGTCAGCTCCACCCAAAACTAAAAATAAGGGTTTGGTAGTCAAAATTCTTATTAAGCTCACGGAACTAAACTTTTAACATTTGACAAATACAGTTGTACGTAGTATCACAATGTCCAATATCAAAATTTGAGATATCTTCGAAGATTACACTTCACCATCATCGCCCAAATTAAGCTGTCCTGAGTGGAGGAGAAACCAATACGACTCCATCTCCTCTAACAAATAGAAAGGGTACTGTGAACCTTTTTGATTATTTAACCAAAATATGAAAAAGCAAACCCTTCCACTAATTCTTTATTTTGACGTGATTTTATAAGGAATTTATGTTCATATTTTTTGTAAGATGCGAACAAATATATACATTTTATATCCAATTTAATAGTTTTCTTTATCAAAACAAATAAAAATGTTAAAAGAACTAACATTATATTTAACATAAAATTTTAACGTTCAATTATATTAATTTCATTTGTAAACATGAGATCCAAACAAAAGCATTCATTTCTAAGACGTGGTTTAGAGCAAAATATGTAGTATTTACTAAATAATTTGAAATGTATATAATTTTTATTCATCTAAACACTTTTTGTTACGTCTTTACACGTTTGAGGCACAACTAAAAAACGTACATAGGCATATGGACGGATCCACATTGGGACAAGCGGGGGCACTTGCCCCCACTGCTTCAAAAAAATTTCGTATAAAAAATTATTATTTTAAGTTTTGATCCTATAAAAAAAATAAAATTTTGCCCCCATTAAAATTTTGCCTCCATTAAAAATAAAATTTTGCTCCCACTTAAAATTTTTTTTAGATCTATCCCTATATATACATATAGATATATACATATATATGTATATATGTATATATATATAGGTCTTAAAAAAATGTTGATCCAATCAAATTGTGGTAAAAAGAAGGAAAATATAAGTTGCTTGTCCATTATACATGCATGCGCAGAAAAAGTGGATCCAATTTGCTTGTCCATACAGTTCAGCAAGTCACCTTGGAGCTCTCTAATTTAACGTAAAATCAAGTTTGAAAAAGCAAATGCGACAAGTGATTTACTATTTACGATGAATGATAACCGTTGATTTTTTGAATGGAAACTGAGCTATGGAGTTTAATCACCAGACAAAAGATACAACCTACCACGTGAAATATGATCGAGATGAAGGAAACTCGTTCACAACGATAGGTGGATCAATTGGTCTAGATTCTTCACTTAAGACTCTCCTCTCTAGGAGGTCTTGAGTTCGAGTCACGCCAAAGAAGGGGAAATAGGCATGTTCCTATTGATGATCCTCTAGCCCCTGAGCATAGTTCTTTGATCGGATCAATTATGGACGCCTCGCTTCCAGCGGCAGTGTGGGAGTTGAAGCTACTAGGGAACCCGAGGATTGATGGGAACCTGATGCTGAGCAGGGGGAGCCAGTGATCAATCATCAGTTGACCAATCAAGTATGTAAAGATTCCTTATGCGCAGAAGTATACAGGCTACGTAGGAACTTGAGGGATCTTGGGGTTCCAGATTTACATCCTCTAAGGCTCTTGGGATGGGGTCGTAAGAACTTAGGATTAGTCTGGCTAATCCGGGATACCTAATGTAATAAAAAAAAAGAAGAAGAAGGAAACTCGTCCCAGTGGCCGTCAATGTATTTACTATAATAACAAAGTTCATGAACCTAAAGTACCAAGTTGTCTCTGGTTGGGCACCTAAGAATAGCGCCGCAAAACTTTTACGCAGCGTTTGGTTACCGTCCTCGGTAGAGTGGGACAGGACGGGACGAGACAGAACAAGAATTGAAGAAAGAGAGGTGTTTGGTTGCGGTGAACAGAACAGAGATTTTTGTCTTCTTCCTGAGTACAAAAATGTGTTTGGTTGCCGGGGACAGAACAGAAAATAGTGTT
>JANITX010000008.1:38446816-38460974 GCA_027564395.1 Erythroxylum ulei
CATTTCATTCGGTTCCGATAGAGAGACGACCCGAGGTTGCATCCTATGCTACAATCCTTGGTATAAATTATTTTTGATCAGTTTTCAAGGATCGATCCTAGATCGAACGATGAGCCGCGATCACCAATATAGAAGCAACACATCACTCAGGCGTAATCAAAACACAAATTAATTAAAAATGAAAAGAAAAGAAATAGAAAATAGGGCAAGAACACTTATGCGGATGGTGGCGGTGATGGCGTAGGTGAAGGGACTTAGATGCCTTGCACTACAAAAAACTTCATCAGTTTCTTTATTTGGTAGCATTTATGTCACACTACCTCCTTTATTTATGCCTTTATGGCATCCATTCTGCCCTATACTCAGTTGTTGTTTACTTCTAATTTACTAAGCATTGTCTCCCAACCTTCTTTTTCTTTGTCATATTCTTCACTCGATGGTATCTCTGAATGTTGCTATGGTGGAGCTAAACTAGATCCTACATGTCCTGTTGTATTGTTAACTATAGTTTTGCAGCTTAGATCTAGGTGTTCCATACCATAGGACTCTAAGATTTTAGCCCTCCTCAAGTGTGTATTACTAAACATTTAAGGGAAAAAAAAGTTAGTCCATTAACATCAACATCATGGTACTGAGCCAAAGTAGTTACTAAAAAGTACATGCCTAAATAGCTACTTTTTTTTATAAAGGAAGCAACAATTTTTTAGAAGATATGGGTAGATGTATAGACCTTGATTTTGTTCTCCATACACCAAGTAAGAGTACATCCTTTTTAGAACATTTGTTACTTTAAATTTTAGAAAAATAGCGTGATATATGAATTTATGTAGTAAAAGATGTTTCGAACTCCTAATGACATTGTTAGGTGCCTTATGACACATATAAGCCAGTTAATTTATTCCAATAAGGGGTGGTATGGAAATCGTTATATGATTCAACAATCTTGGTTTTAGGGAATCCAAATATTTCCTCCATAATATAATAATCTAAGTTATATGGTTTCTCTCTAAGTCAAAAATTGTTTATATTTTTAGGCTTATAACTTAATGTAGTGTAGAATTTTAGGGTCAATTGTTCATATACAAGATACTCACAACGAATAAAATTTTCCCAATTATTTCTTTCAACAATTAATTTTCCTAGTTAATGCTACCATTCAATAATTAAAATATAAAGTTGCAACTATAGTTTTAGAATGGAGTTTTTGGAACTTCTCACCTTCTTCTTATGAGAAGATTAAGAATAGGGCTTTAAAATATGTCAGCAAATCACATGCACTAATTTCATAGACCTCCATCTTACCCTTGGATATGAACCTTAGTGTAACTTGCTTCACCCTCAGTTCCCTTTTATGTGAGAACTTGCAAAATAACCACAAAGAAAACCAAAAACGTAAGAGAAGGAGTGCAGGAAAATTTTCAAAATAACCACAAAGAAAACCAAAAATGTAAGAGAAGGAGCGTAGGAAAATTTTCTTGCAAAACCAAAGAAAAAGACGTTTTCTAATATAGGAATCACTAGATCTACAGTTAATCAATGTTAAAATGGATGAAAAGTGGAAGAAAAATATGAAATCTATGTTAAATTTGAGTGAAATTAAGTGGAGAGAATGGAGAATGCTAATTATAAAGAGAGAAGATGAGGGAAGAAGAAAGAAGAAAGAGTAAATAAATAGGCTAAAGTTTTTATTAAGGGTTTAAAGGTTGCACGGTCATACACGAGGGCTAGGAGCTCCATGTGTACAATTGTACATCCTCCTAGATATTTTCCCTAATCACTCCAAAAAGTACAAAATATTGCACAAAATATGTAAGAAATAACCAAAAAAAACTAACTAAAACATAAGATGCTAATTTTAAGGTCACTAGCTTGAGTATTTCAGTTCAATTATTTTCAATCAAAAGAAAGGAAAGATACTACTTCCATTTCATTTGAATATCCTCCTCCAAAGTACGATTTGCATTGATGACCATTAACTTTAAACGTTTCCTTTTTATCATTTTCTAATTCCAAAGGTCCATGTTTGAATACTTTGGTCTCCTTAAAAGAACCACTCTAATGCGACTTGAGCTTTTTTGGAAACAATTTCAGTCTTAAGTTAAATAACAAAACAACATCTCTAATTTTGAATTCCTTTTTTTGATATGAGAATCATGCAATCTTTAATCTTTCTCCTTATACAACTTTGTATATTCTTATAAGCATTGAACATCAATTCTTCTAACTCATTTAATTATAGGAGTCTCTTCTCACTAGCTATCTTCCAATCAAAATTTAAAACCTTAATCGCCCAATATGTCCTATGCTCTAGCTCCACTAGCAAGTGACAAACCTTCCCATAAAAAAGTCAAAAGGGTGTTGTACCAATTAGTGTCTTGAAGGCAATTTGATATGCCTATAAACAATCATCAAGCTTTAACACTCAATCCTTGCTCAAACTATTAATTATCTTCTCTAATATTCTCTTTAGCTTGCGATTAAAAATCTCCACTTAGCCATTTGTTTGCTAATGATAAGGCATGGCCACTTAGTGGTAGAATGCATATCTTTTAAGAAGAGCTTAACATGATTTATTATAGAAATGGGTTCCTCCATCACTTATGATTGCTCTTGACACTCTAAATCTACTGAATATTCCATTTAAGAATTTTGTACCTCTTTGCCACTGTTAGTTGGATTTGCCATTGCTTCTACCCATAATGAGACATAATCACTCCCACCGATATATATATATGTACCATATGGAAGATGGGAAAGGTCCCATAAAATCCAATCGCCATACATCAAATACTTCCATCTCCAAGATGTTAGGAAGGGTCATCTCATCTCTCTTCAAAATGTCCCCAACTCTTTCACATCTATCATATTGCATTATATATTCACTAGTTTCCTTAAATAAGTTTGACTAATAGAATCCACATTCCAAGATGTCATCTTGTTAGCTCTGTAATGTCCTGCATAAGTGAAATTATGAGGTGTTAGTATGTCTAACATCTCCTCCTCTGTAACACATCTCATAATTAATCCCTTGTACAATTCTTATGCAATATTGGTTAATCCTACAAATAATGTATGCAATCATATAAGAACCTCTTTCTTTAATGATAAAACAAATCTAGGGGAAGAATATCACTTGTAACGTAATTTTCTATACCATCATACCATGGAACCAAAAGGAAATTTATCATTATCAAGAATTTATAGGGGAATTGCTCATTCATTTCTTCATCATATTGCACCTCCCCTCCTTCAAGACGTGATAGGTGATTAACCATTAAGTTTTCTGCTCCCTTGTCTCTAATTTCAATATCAAATTCTTGAAGAAACAACACCCACCAAATAATTCCTAGTTTTGCATATTTATTGGAAACGAGATAACTTATCATTGTAGTTGATATAGATGGTTACTCAAAACCTTGAAAGATAAGACAAAAACTTACAGAATGTGAATACAATTGCTAGCAAATCCTTCTTAGTAGTGGTGTGATTCAGTTGGCCTCTTGATAACATCTTGCTTACATAATAAATAGCATGCAATGTTTTTTCCTTTCGTAGCCTTAACACACAGCCAATTGCTTAATCACTAGTATTGCACATAACTTCGAATGGTAAAGACTAATTTGGTGATAACAATATGGGTGCTATAATGAGTGCCTCCTTTAACTTATTAAAAGCAAGTAAACAATTGTTCGCAAAATTAAATGATACATCCTTAAATAATAAATTAATTAAAAGTCTAGTAATAAAAGAGAAGTCTTTGATAAATTGGTGAAAAAATCTTACGTGCCTAAAAAATGCACATATGCTCTTAGCATTATTCAATAATGGAAGCTTCTTAGTAAACACTATTTTCGCTCTATTCACTTATAGTCTTTAGCATGATATCTTATGTCTTAAAACCACACCCTTGTGCCACCGTAGAGTGACATTTCCCCTAGTTTAGAATCAAATGTGATTACTCACATCTTTCAAGAAAGATATCTAAATTTGCCAAGAAATGATGAAAAAGTCACTAAAGACTGAAAACCATCCATAAATATTTCCATAATATCCTCAATCATGTCTGAAAAGATAGACATCTAGCACCTTTAAAAAGTTACTGGAACATTACAAAGCCTAAATGGAATCTATCTATAAGTAAATGATCTATAAGGACATGTGAAAGTGGTTTACTCTTTATCTTTTGAACATATAAAAATCTGATTATACCCTGAATATTTATCAAGGAAATAATAGAATGCGTGTCCAATCATCCTATTAATCATTTGATCCAAAAATGGTAGAAGAAAGTGATCCTTCTTGGTCATTGTTTTGAGCTTCTTGTAATCAATGAAAACCCTCCAACTTGTGACTATGTGAGTAAAGATCATCTTACCTTTTTTCACTTTACATTACCATTATGCCTCCTTTCTTAAACACACGTTATATCAAACTAACCCATTTAATGTCTAAAATAGGGTAGATAATACCCGTATCTAGTTACTTCATTACTTCCTTATTTCACACTTCTTTTATGTGAGGGTTTAGCCTTCTTTGTCTTTCCTTCACTGTCTTATAACCTTCATCAAGGTTAATCTTATGCATCACCACAATAAGACTTATACCTGTTATCTTAGATATTTGCAATCCTATGGCTCTCATCCTCTTCTTATATTAGATATCTAGTTAGTTTGAAATTATGATGAGTAAATTATTATCATCATCTAAAAAGGTAAACCTAAGATGTGTGGGCTCTTGTTTATTAATGGATGGTAGGATGGGTTCTTCTTTTCTCACTAAGATCTCTTGCTTTAATTTATCACCCAACTCCTCCTTCTCTAATTCTCCTTCATCTTCTACCTCCTTAATAATAGCTTCTCTATAGCTCTCCCCTTGCTCTTTTAACATTCATCCACTGTATCAATCTTCACGCAAGAGTTGCCTTCTTTCAGATTCTTCCAAAATATATCCATGTTAAACTCAACTTATTCATTGCTAATCTAATGAACTTCAAATTCTCCCAGACTTTATCCATGTTAAACTCAACTTATTCATTGCTAATCTAAAGAACTAGTTTCTCTTTATAGACATCCACCAAGACTCTACCTAAATTCATAGACAATCTACCAAGAATTAATGGACAATTATGATCCCCTTCAAAAGATAACACTACAAAATCCATTAGAATAATAAATTCATCCATCTTGACTATCATGTCCTCTACCACACCAAATGCTTTTTTAATTGATTGATTTGCCCAACTTGATTAGCAAGGAAGTTCACTTCACATATCCTAACCCTAATTTCTTGAAAATAGATAAAGGTATAAGATTAATACTTGCACCTAATTTACTTAAACATATAATATAAGATTATAGAGGGTATAGTGAAACTCCTTGGATCCTTAAATTTTAAAGTCATGTGGTTGGTAATTATCGTTGCAACTTTTGTCAACGAGACCATTTTTTTGTCCTCCTAAGTCCACTTATTTGATAGTATATCATTGAGAAACTTTGTCTGCTTGGACATGTTCTCCATTGCTTTTATAAAAGAGAAGTTAATTTTGATTCCTTAAATTTTTCTACAAACTTTGCAAATTGCATATCCATTTGACTTTTCAGCCTTTGTGGAAATAAGACCTTTGGCACATATGGACGGGGAGGGACATATGGAACTTCCTCCTTCTTTTATTTGTCTTTATCCACTTTCTCTTAGTTTACATCTTATGGGGGCTTGACCTTCTTCTTAGTTGCTTCTTGCAACTCCTTTCCACTTCTAATTATAATGGCCATTAATTGCTCCCATGAATTTGATTCTGCATTGCTCAGGAGACTTCTCACACTTTTTGCATATAATGCATTAGCTAATTGACCCAATTAAACCTCTAAATTATCGGTGGAAGATGCACGATTATTTATAAATTATGGCTCATAAATTTTTAATTCAACACATCCTTTAACTTGTTCATCTTTAATTACAACAAATCGAGCTTATCTTGTTGAATTCTTAGTAAGCCTAGTGCTCTCATTTGATTTCGCGAATTATTAGACCAAGAAAATTTTGGGAGGTTCTTCCACCCAAGATTATAAGAATTAGAATAGGGATTATTACCACCCTGACTAAGTTTTGCTCCTATATAGTTGAGTTGCTCCATATTGTTGTTGTCAATTAGAAAGCAATCAGTTGTAACATTTCTTTACCACAAGTATACATATTGTATCTTATAGTATAAAAAGTATCATTTTTATAAGGAATGTATTAGTCACCTAACAATGTTCATACATCTTTTTAAGGTTAGCAAACTATATAAGAATTAAACTAAAAATTAAAGAATTAAATATTTGAATGATGAAACAAGTAGCAGTGAAATAGTTGATTAATTAATGATGAAAACTTAGGAATTACTATTATCTTTATTTATTTTCACTTCACCTTTTTTATTTAATCATACTTGACCCTAGATATCTAATAATTATGATTACCCTATCTCGAAATCTAACCAAGTAATCCTAATTAAATAGATAGAAATTGAATTGTGGCCTTTTGATTTATCAAAACTCTTCTTAACTATCATATTAGATTTGAAGCAATCATATGGGTAACTAATAAACAATTAAGATCTCCCTTCAATTTCCTATTAATTTGATGTTTATAGGTCTATTATGGTACAAAATCTCACTGCATAACACAAAAAAAGTAAGTCAATCTAATCTCTTGATTCAAATTGAATATAAAACAATAAACATCATAAAGTATATTGAAAATCAAATCAAGAATGTAAAATTTCCACAAATAATCCAAGATTAAACCCTAAAGAAAGTTTGGCAATCCATGTCCCACATTTATCCCAGTTGATTCATTAATAATATTTAATAAGAAAGAAAGAAAAGAAAAAAGTAGCGATGTCAATTCTAGATGTCTTCTCTTCTTTTATCTTGAGCTAGAAAATTCTGTAGTTTTAATTATTTTCAATTTTCTCTCTTTGATCTCCTCTTGGTATTTGCCAACTGCGTGTTTGATGTTTTTCTTTTCCCTTTTATACTTTTATACCTCCTATGGTTCCTTTTAGGATCTTTCCATTTGTTTTCTACCAAAAATAGTCCTAAATCATCAAAACTATAAAAATCTCGTGACTTGACATTTTAGCAGTTACACAATCGTGCATGGCACACAATTATGCATGGCTCCTTGCATTAACTCTCTTTCACTATCATGCATGCCATACATAATAATGACAGAGGCTTCATCAAAGCTTCAACTGTCCTCTTACCATACACAATCGTGCCAGATCTTATTCTTCAACTCCTTTTCCATCTTTCTTCAATTTTCTTGTCTCCACTCATCATCAAACACATTAATCATCTCTTAAATAATACAATTAAGATCAAATCCTTGACCTAATTAACAAAAAAACAAAACACACAAAAACGCAAACATGACTAGAAATCTAAGTCCTAATCACATGATTATCACCTCGAAAAACACTTAAAACGCACTCCAAAGCCTATTAAACATACTATAATTTACACCTACGATTCAGCTTAGGTGCTTTCAATCCTTGAAGACATAGGTATAGTAGTGGATGTTGTAGCCACCAATGAAGTCAACATTTCCTTGACACTTAAAGCAAAGAGTTGATTCAGTAGGCAAGCATATGCCATATGTCAATTTTCTTGCTTCCATATGCTATGAGCCATTGATGTCAAAGCTTTGATGATATCTTAAGGCATGTTAAAGGTCTCTCACCTAAATACTTGTGTTAGTTTATGTCATTGTAGTCATTGGTTGGTTACAATTTAATATATGGCATTATTATTTTAATTAATAAAGAAACTTTTTATCTTTATGTAAATTTTGTTAATTATATTTGATTTTTTAATATTAAATTTAGAATCCCTAAAATAATTATTGGGCAACTGAAGTGATGATGAGATAATAATTTAAAAGATTTCATTTGTAATTATTTATTATTCCTATATTGTTTCTAGTTGAAGTTTCATTAATAAGTGATATTTTTGGAATGGTAAAATTAACATATGTTGTGCTTCTTTATTATAAAGTAAGTAACTGACCTGAAAAACGAAAGTGTGGAAATCCTTAAATAAATGTGTGTGTGCTTATTAGAAAATAGGTTCATTGAATTGACCTAATTATAAAGATATCAAATATGATTTTCTCATTATGATGGTTTTATAATTAATCCCTAGAATTTAGATTGCCATGGTATCTTATATGGGAATTACTATGTTTGGATACTACTTATAAATTATTTTATTTAGGATGCTCAAGTGATAGTATTTGGATATAGTATGAACTATATGGAGATAGTTTAGTAAGTTAGTAAAGGATTATCTATTCTAAAGTAATTAGGGACCATGATTCTCAATTAGTAGTAATTTAAGCAATTCTCTGGCTAGAATAAATTGAGATTTAAAAGGATATTTTTAAATATCAATTATAAATCAATTACTAACTAGTGAGAACAAATATAATTGGATTTAAATAAAGTATACGTTAATTCCATTGACCAATTGAAACATTAGATGAAGAAAAGAATAAATTAGGCATTATAACTATGTATGGATATGTTGAGTCAAATCACTTTGATATTCCTTATATTTAGTTGGTCATGACATGTTGCTAGACATTAATCTTGATCTACGATTATAAATTGTTTAATTGGAGAATTAAAGATAAATTAAAATGGGTATAATTTATCTAATTCTAATTATAAATTAGAATATTATAATTTATAACCATTGGTAATCTATTAGGAGCCTAATGGGTTAATTTTAAATACTAGTTGAAAAGAAAAAATTCAATTTAAATTAAGTTTAAGAAACTTCCAAAATCAACAATGAGATATATCGTTTTATTAAATTAAATCGTAATTATAATTAGAGTTAGAGATAGATTTTTAATTATAATTATTAAAAATCTTAAATTTTTTTGGTATGGATGTAATTTTATTACGGTTAATCTTCCAATAAATTGAATAATTTTTATTTTAGATTCTTTTCATTTTTCATTGCACCCTATTTTAATGTTAAACTGTGTTTAGGATGCAACACCACTCTTTTGTGTTACATCTGACACTTGTGTCAATGTTTGTGTTGAGAATTCTTTAAGACTTGAATTATTACCAAGTAAATTGGTGATTTTTGGCTTTTGTTACCTAGGTTAATATATCATTGATTATAAATGATAATGAAGCGTAGCAATGTATAGCAATGTGCAAGTGCTCTCCACTCGGACTTTTTTGAAAGCAACATCTTTAAAATTGATTTTCTTAACAATGTTACTTCTGATGTTAAGCATTTAACATAAGATGGTTCCATTTTTCTAGTCATTTTTTGGTACTATAATAAGTACAACACAATTTTTAATCGATAATGATATTAAGCTAAGTATTTTGTTAGATGTAGATATAGCAACTATCTTATTTTTACTCACTTAAGTTTTATTGCAATTATTTAGTCAAATATGAATCAAAGAAATTGTTAAAAGATTTATATGTGAGGAGATAACAAATATGGTATCAGTTCTCTGTTGATAAAAATCATATCGTTTTATATTATCCTGAGTGTTTATAACCTACTTGATCTTATCAAGGTCTCTTATATTGGTTTATGTCTTAGAGCTAACCAGTTGGTTGTAGTTTAATAAAATAATTATTTAAAGACATTAGTTATCTTATACATATTTAGATGTATATCATAAAGTCCATGGGATAAATGTACATTGAAAATGAAGTTATGATGGGATTATAATCACAAGATTCATATTGCATTTATGTATAATCCCTAAATTGTTCCTATTAACTGTTCTGTTAAGAATGGACATTAATGGAGCATAAAAGGACCAACATACATTATGTTTCTTCACTGTAAAGGAATTAGTTGATCTCATAGACTAAATTACAGAGAAACTTAAACAAATGTATGGGTGCTTGATAGAGAACAAGTTCACTTAATTAACACTATTTGAAAATTCTATTTAGAACATTACTTGTATTTCTATGGAAATTCTCATTATTATGATCGTATAAGTGATCCTTTAACTTGAAATTACCAAATTATCTTATATAGGGATTTCCATGTTTTGATACTACTTATGACCTATTCTAGTTAAGGGTAGCCTAGTTAGTAGTTATTGGATATATGATGAGTTATATAGAGGTCCTTAAGTGATCAATATATGATTCATCACGCTAGAAGTAATTAGGAATAATGTTCCACTCTTCATTAGTATTGATTCAGGAAATCCTTGCCTAAGGTGGAATGACACCCTAAAAATAGTTATCAAATGTCGTTAATAGAATCAAATACTAATGGTGAAGAAATAATATGATTGAACTCAAATAGAATAGACATTATTTACATGTCCTATGTCTAATTGAAACAATGTATAATGAAAGGATTGAATTATACAAACAAAAATACACGAAAAAGGTTAGTCAAAGGCACTTTGACATTCTTAAATATTTAGGTGGTCATAATGTGTTGCTAGATACCGATTTTTATCTATAGATATAAATTATTTAATTAGATAGTTAAAAATTTAATGAAGTTTAATTTAGCTAATGCTAAATATGATATGGGTTTATAATTTATATCCATTTCCAATATATTTAGAAACTTAATGATTCACACAAAAAGAGTAAGTAAAAGAAAGAAAAGGTGTTTTAATCAAGTTAGAGTTGATTGTAAAGTTTAAGAAACTTTATGATTAAATATGAGATATTTAATAAATAAGGGAAAATATAAGATATTAGATCTTATTTGGGCTCAATTGGTATTTAATTATAGTTAATTATAATTCTAATTAAAGTTTAATTGGAAATTTATTTTAATTATATTACTAAAAGAATAAAACCTATTATAAATAGGCTTAAGCTCTAAAGAAGCTATCACTCCTTGCCTAACACTCTCTATAATAGTTGTAAAGTTCTCCTAACATGTTTTACAGATATTATCAGAGGTCAAACGCTTATGTAATTATAGTAGATGAGATAAGTCAGTTTCAAAAAATGTTTCAGAGAAATAACTAGAAAATGATCAAGCTTAAGAATAAAATATGAATTAACATTCATATTTTATTATGTTTTATAATTTATTCATGTTATAGATTTAATGTGATCTTAGTTTTTTGAAAAATCATACAAATTGGTTTCATAATTATTCTGCTGTGTGCAGGATCAAATCCTGCCCCAGATCATAAGCTATATATATCAACGAAAAGCCAAGAAAATTATAATTATCCTTTTGAAAGTATAAAAATGTTAACAACATTTATATTAAAATTACAAAAAATCTTATGTTAGAATATGAAGAGTGAAGCAACCCTACTAGATTGGTGATTTTTTAAAAAAAATTTGTTTAGAAATATTTCCAAATAGTTATTTTTAAAATCCTATGGTGGTTGAGATAAGCTAGTTTCAAAACAGTTTGAGGGAAATAACAAGAAAAGGATCGTGCATCATAGTTAGGCACAAATTAAGATTCAAGTTTTATTATTTTTATATGTTAATCATGTATAAATTTAAAATGATCTTGGCTTTAGGGAAATCATACAAAATAGTTTCATAATTATTCTACTGTATGTAAGATCAAATCCCACCTCTATTTTCTAATAGTGGTATGAGGGCTATCTTAATTTCTATAACTTGATTTAAATTATTTGATTATTATTGGTCTTGAATTTTGGAATTGCAATTGGAAACCATAAACTTAAAATTACTTAGATTAAACTTAAATTTGAAAAGTTTTAAGTTAATGCTTTCTAAACCCTAAACCACCAAATTAGAAATTCAAGATTAAGAATTTTGTAAAATCCTTATAAAACCACATCCACCTGTTTCTTTGTGAAACCAAATCACTATAACAAACATAAGTTTTGGCTATGTTTTCTTTTGCTACAATTTAAATTTGTAGCTAAAAATCACTATTTGGGTATGAAATTTTAAAATTGTAGCCTATTGAAATAATACCTTTAACCTAAAAAGTTCACAAGTTTTCGAAAACTATTAACTGTGTTTAGAATAGGATACATTGGATATTCGTAACTAATAAGATTTGACTATGTCTTTTAAGTGTGAAGTTGGTTTTGTAGCAAAATGTTTTAAACTGCAAAATAATTTTTGTAGCTAATAAGCTTTGACAATGTTTTTTTAACAATGAACATATTTTTGTAGCAAAAACTTTTTAGCTACAAAATTTTATTTGTAGCTAAAACACAAATATGTCCTATATTATAGCTTTTAGTTATTTTTTTCACTAGTAAAATATTTGTGTAGTCAAAAGTAGGTTTGGGGGCTTTTTTTTGCTTCAAAAAATTTTTGTAATGTAAAAATGTAATTGAGATACCTAGGACAGATTTATGATTTAGCTACAAATAATATTTTTATAGCTAAAAAGCATAGCCAAAAAAAAGCCCCTGAAAACCATTTAAACAACGTCGTTTTCTTTTATTTGATAACTTAATTGACCAGTTTATTTCCTCTCATCATTTTGTCTAAGAAGCTACCCCTATTTTGGATCCGATTGTGGTTGTATTAGCTTTAGTTATGGTGTTTTGATTATGGTAGTCTTCTTCTTTGTTTATTAGGCAATCCCTTGTTTTGGTTCTTATTATGGTTGTCTTGAATCAAGTTGTGGTACTCTAAATTTGGTAGTCTTCTTCTTTGGTCTCTCACTTTCACTCTCTATCTCTCATGTTTTCTTTCTGAGTTCTCTAACCATGTATCTAGTACTCATCTCTTAGGTTTACCATTTATGACTCCTCTATTATTGCCCTGGAACTTGTAAACTATCCAATTGCCCTTTTTGATTATTTCATTAGTTTTCCATGTCTTTCATTGGTTTGGTGTGTGTGCTAAATTTTGGTTGAGTTTTAATATTTTTGAGGAATGTTTAGTTGATTCCAAGTTCTGGAGAATTTTAGGTTTTTAATGTTTTCATATAAAGAAAACATTGTGAGAGAAGGTAGGGTGTAAAATTTGGTTCTTTTTTAATAAAACGAAATTGTTTAGTAAATTTAACATTAGTTTTAAAGGTTTGGTTAAATAAGCTCTTAAAAGAAAATGTGGAGAAAGGTGAGAGCCTCAATTAACGACCTAATTTAGGAGCTTCATTTAAGGACGTAAGTTGCTAAAGCATTGTAATCTTTCAAAAGATTAGAGGTAGTCCCTTCCATGATTTTAAAATTTTGGGTCTTTATTTTAATTAGAATGTCAAAAGAGTTTGATGATTCAAGAAACCATCTCCTTTCCAAATTGAGAGCTTATACTTTGGCACTCAATTTTCTTTTTTATTTATTTAGTCACCCTTAATGCTTTCTGTTAAATTAGTTTTTGACTGAGCTAGTTAATGTTTTATTCACTACTTTTTTCTACTACTTGGTGAATGCAAGAATTGAAAATACTAGGTTTCATGAATTGTCATAGTCAAATTATATGCTTTTCTAAGTAACTTATTAGAGAAGAATTTGATTCTGGTTTAATTAGTTTGATTAGTTTAAATTTTTGATTGAGACCAATTTTTTCCAAGAAAATATATTCCTTATGATGCATCTTCTGATCATTTGGTGTACTACAAAGTATAATGAAATGTCACTTTTAGTGTTTGAGCACACAATAGCAGAACCAAATGTTGGAGGTTGATCCATTTATATGTCCAATATGTTATAAACCTCTGATAAGAAAGGGTCCTTTATGTTTTAACTTGTAAGTCACTATACATAGGTTAAGTGTCTTTTTCTGTTTTAATTTAGGCCATGATTTAAAAAGTAGAATTTACATGTTAGGACTTCACAAGTCTAGCTTCCAATCCTATAAATTATTGTTCAGCGAACCCGATTTTCATAACTAAGATGGGTGGACGATGAACTTATCATATATTTTGAATGTATACATATATATTTTTACTTCTAAATATTATAAAAGTTCGAGAATATGATGGGGGCTCTATCTATTTTCACTTGGGAAATTGAAAGACGTTTATTGATCTTTTTCACTGCAAGATTGGTTGGATGACTCAATATCTTTGATGCTACAATAGTATAATTTTAATTTTTGACTTTCACTTTTTATGATTATATGTTAATGTAAACGATCTAGAAGGGGGGTTGAATAGATCTTTAATCTTTTTCGATAAGCTCTACAAAAAATCGCGGAATTAAT
>JANITX010000008.1:38461074-38476113 GCA_027564395.1 Erythroxylum ulei
AACTGATATTTTTATTACATATTTTGAGAAATGTTATTGTATTTAAAAAATCTGAATTTAAAGTGTAAAGAATAATGGTTTATTTTATGAAACTACATTTTTTAATAACTTTGCCCTTGGATAGCAAAAGATAACTTTTATAGCAAGAAATGATGTTTTGGAATTTACATAAGCATAACCGAGTCATGAATTATGCAAATATTTGTTCTCTTTTGGCTTAGAGCCATGATAAGTTTTCCTTTATCGGTTGGACCGATAAATGAAGACATGGTGCCTTACTTGATTTTTATATTTAATTATTGTATATGACTTGTTTGTGATTGGTGAGGAAATGATTGGCCAATCGTGTACTGGGCACAACTTATTATGATTAAGCGACCCTCGTACCCTTGACGCTGGTACATTAAAGTTGAGTCGCCATATCGACACCTTTCTATGGGACTCGCGGGTGATACCACACCTAGGGTCTGCACACCGACGAGGTCATCACCTAGGGTCATGACGCTCTTGTCGACTATAGTTCCGACTCACCACGGATGAAAGTCGAGCCAACACCGAGTATCGGTGGGTGTGTGTGAGATCCCACTTCGGTTGGAGAGGGGAACGAAGTACGCCTTATAAGGGTAAGGATATCTCTCCCTTACAGACGCGTTTTCCATGGCCTAACGAACTAGATCCCATCAGAACTACGAGGTTAAACGTGCTCGGATGAGAGTAGTTCTAGGATGGGTGACCTTCTGGGAAGGCCTTGGGAAAAGCAAAACCGTGAGGGCTTGGCTGGGCCAAGACCCAAAGCGGACAATATCTGTAAACGGGTGATCTGGGATGTTATAGGTGGTATCGGAGCCGGTACCCGAACCGTTGTGCCAACTAGGTTGGACCTCAAAGAGGGTTAAGCCCTAACGGGGGTGGAGAGTGTGAGATCCCAATTCGGTTGGAGAGGGGAACGAAGTACGCCTTATAAGGGTACGGATACCTTTCCCTTACAGACGCGTTTTCCATGGCCTAATGCACGGGATCCCATTAGAACTCCAAGGTTAAATGTACTTGGGTGAGAGTAGTTCTAGGATGGGTGACCTCTGCGGAAGGCCTCGGGAAAAGCAAAACCGTGAGGGCTTGGCTAAGCCAAGGCCCAAAGCGAACAATATCTGTAAGGGAGCAATCTGGGGTATTACACTTTGTGTTGTGTAAATCTTCCTCGAATATTTAAGAAAACATAGATGAAAATGGAGGCGGTGGAAATGTCCCAATGTTCTGTATAGTATTAGGGAAATCAATTTGTTTTAGAACAGTCGTTAATTGCAAAAACTATGTCTATTCATTGTGACAACGATGGAATCATTCAATCGGTAAGTATCTGTTCAAATTTGGGTTCATTATACTGTTTGATTTAGCCATTTAAGTTCTATACTATTTTTTTCTTAGGTGAAACACATGGTATGTGTGGTTCATCTAATTTAGTGATCCATACTGCATATGGGAAATCATTCATTATATCTTCTCGTAGTTTGGTTAAAGCTAAAAGGTTGTTGGAAGAGGGTGTCAATAAACCAACACCTGGGGGAAGATCTTTGACTATTTCAATTGATTCCTTCAAACGTATAAAGAGCCTTTTTGGGAATATAGACAAAAGGAACTCCTTTACCTTATGTACCGAATCTTGATGTCACTTGGAATTTAGAAAAATAATTAATTCTTTCCTTTTCGATGGAATAGGTATGAAACTTTATTTATTGTTTTGTTTGTAAGAATTGTTAAACTTCTAATTAAAATCTTGTATTATTTACCATATATCATTATGTTATAGTACTTACCATATATCAATATTTATTTTTTTTGTAAGAATCATTTATCGTTATATTACAAACTTTATGTTAAAACTGTTTGAAAATTTTGTGACACCATATAAAGTTGTCAACTCATATAATTTAAAAGATAAAAATAAAAGTATAAATCTATATAATATTAATTAATTTTGAGTTTATAGTTTCATAAATTATTGAAATGATCTGACATTTTTAGTAGATAAATTTATTTTTTCATTTAGAATTATTGTCAATAATATTAAATTTGATTTTTTTGCAACTATGATGTTTTGTCACAAAATGATCAAGTCAAAGATAATTCTTAATTATAAATAAGAGAGTGATTTTGTTATTTAAGCTTTTGGTGATGTTTTAAAAAATTTGTCGCTAGAAGTCTTGATTTTGCAACAACTTCCAAAGTTGTTGCCAAAGTCTCAACTTTACGAAAATACTAAACCATCATAAAAGGATGAGTTTTTTGCGATGATTCCCATAAAGTGTCGCCAAAGACTTGCATTTAGCGACGATTTTGTAAGACATCGTTAAATGATAAGCTTTTGGTGACATTATTCAAATTTGTTACCAAAAGTTAACTTTTGGCCACAATTTTGAAATTGTCGCCAAATAAAACATAACCAAAGGTCAACTTTGTTGTAATGAAACAAACACTTATTATATACTTGATTTTTTAAAATAAGTCTTCTCCTTACAAGATGACATTGCAAACATTTATAACATAATTTTGCCAGAAAGCAATATAAACCCTCATCAAGGTAGAGGAAAAATTTTCTAACGAAGGTTGTATAATCCCATAAGCTTGAATTTGAGTCATCAAGAAATGCCAAGAACTTCTCTAAGGATAAAAAGATCATGATCTTAAAAAATCTTGAGAACAAGCATGAGGGACTTGACAGCCACCTTCCAGTTCCTTGTCGCTAATTTTTTTTGGAAATATCTTGTGAACAAGCAGTGGCATATAATTTGTTGGATGAGATGAGACCTAGCAAGCATGTAACAGTGTAGTTACTCTAACTGGTTTTTTCTTTGATAAATGACCCCCTTCCTATGCATCCATAAATGGGCACATCAAGTATGGCATAGTAAAGGGCTGGCAGATGTCTTGTTAACTGAGGAAAATCTCATTTTATTAGCTTTTAACTCAATCTCTCGAGCAAATAAAATTTTACATAAAGTTTGTTGACATGTTAGAAACTTACCAATATTTCTTCAGAACTAGAAACCAAGCTTGAAGTTAGAAGCTATAAAAGTTTAGATTATTCCTCTACAGATAAATTTCCATAATGTGCCATTAGAACATTGGACCACATAAGGGTTAAGTTCCCTTGCTAGTTTCAATGGAAAACCCCTCTGTTTTGATGAAAATACAACTAAGAAAAAGAGAATGGGCTATGCTTGTATCTGTGTTAGTATGGAGCTCACCAAAGAACTTCCATCAGAAATCCCAATTATGAGGCTAGGTGAGGATAACAAATTATGGGAGGATAATGTTATGGTATCTTACCAATGGAACCCACTTCCTAGATACCAAGGAAAACTATGGAGCCATAGGGAAAATTTTCAAAAAAAGTAGTTACCTGGAACTCATGGGTGATGAGTTAATAAAGGATGAACAAGTTAACAACAATATTGAGGCAACTGCCAATGATGAGAACTTACTTACAGTTGGGAATCCAATTAACCCAAGAGTTGATATAACTCCGGATGTAGAAGTAGTGTCCTCCCCTATTCCTTCATAACCTACAGACCATAAAATTGAGAACCCTTTTAACAAAAAATTCAAAATAAGGTTTCTTGTGATAACAACAACCTTGATAGTTCACCAAACTCTCATACTAGACCAGAAAATCCTATTACTACTCATCAATCACCATGCAAACAAGTTGGTCAGGAAGTTGACATTGGACATGAGAAAGTAAGTCAACCATTTCAAACAGTAAAAAAGAGAAGATCACACAGGAGCAAAAGCAAGGGCTCCACACACAAGAACTTTTAATTATGTCCATCCTAGTGTAGAACGTCAGAGGATTAAATTACCCTATAAAGCAAGCTACTTTAAGGGATTTTGTTAAGAGGGAGAAGCCTCTAATCGTAGGTTTACTAGAGAAAAAATAAAAACAAAGTCTTGGCAAGTTGAACATACTAGGATTGGGTTAGGAGCAAATATCAAACCATTCACGCCCTGCTTTTGAGATAATTATTATAGGCTACAAGGCATATGAAGTTAAAGGAGTAATACTCCACTGCACAGATTAGATTATGCACCTTCATGTATCTTTTTTCTATGAACAAACAGATATCATTGTTTCTTCCATATATACAAGCAATTTTGGTTTCCAAAGATCAATGTTATAGACTAATCTTGTAACAAACACACACACCCTAGAAGGATATGCAGATGCTACACAAAACAAAACCAAAATAATATAAAAAGTACTAGACATTCATTACATGCATTCCCAAAAACTCAAGCAAACATACATTACCTTTCATTAAAAGTTGTTTTTAAACAAAACATATTAAACATCATATATAATGAACTTATCAAAATACATGCCTTAAAATTAATCCATCCAATAATAAGGTTATTACAAAACATTAAACAAAATACAAACTATCTCATAATGTCATATACAACTCAAAAACTCAAATATACATCTTTTAAAACAAAACAAATTCCACAATAGAACACATTCTTCATTGTCCACTGCAATAGTCTTTGTCCTAGTCTTTAACCTTTTTATCAAAACCTACATGGAGGCAAAACCACGTGCTGAGCATATAGCTTAGTGGGGAATAACTAAACAAGATATAAACTGCAACTATTTCTAACAGTTGTCTAGCATTCGTATGCATTGTATCATGTCAATTCACATACAAACTTTAATTGTTCAAATTACAAAGTAATCCAAACATTATGCTTCAAAACATAATTTTATGGATATAGATTCAAAGTATTCTTGAATCAGAACAAAACTCATAAATATCAAAACAGAATGTACAAGTATAAGAATTGAATATCAAAATAGGATATAATCTTTTCATATCAAAGTATGACTTATGTCAGAACAAAACTTGTTTTATATTAGATCAGAGCTTATCTTTTGTCAAAACAAAATTTGTTTTGTATCAAAACATAATTTGCTTATATCAAAACTGAACATGTATCAAAATACAAAATAAGTTAGACTGATAATCCTTTTTATAGAAGTGGGTAACAGGACCAAAACAGAAGATACCATGATTGGTATCTAAAACAGAAGCGATTACTATCTCCAAATTAGGGGACACCGTAGTGTCGATAATCAGGGGACACCATAGTGTCGAGTTATAGGAGCAGCTGTATACCCTTCTAGGCATGCGTATTTACCCATGACTAGGACTTGGCAGTTTTAAAACAAACCATTTCAGATTTCATAATCCTATACAAAAGATGTTATGTAGCATATGTCTGTATTCCCTTTTTCCTCAAATTGAACATATATATACACATCCAAACAAACTTAACATACCTTATAAGCATAAACATATGCAATAATGTACCATTAAATACCTTATGTATTTTCACATTTCATATAATTACACAAATTCCAAATTAACAAATAATCATAATCAATTCACATCATATAACTTCATTTGAAACACATTTGTATTCATAAGGACTCATTCATCCTTGAGCACACCATAAATACACATTATTCACTAACCACACATTCGTTAAGTAATTACCTCAATTAACAATCCATAACTAAATTAAAATTAACTATTACTCAATTAATCTAACATCAATTAGGTTCATTTTCAACCTCAATTAAGTTCAATTAAACCATTATTAAGTGCCCTAAATTTATATATGTCAATAATTGCACAAAACCAACTTTTTCACCTTCCTAGCCCTTTTCCATGGCTATGGGAATATGCCTTAATAATTCCCACGAACGTGGGATAAGTGAACCGAAACTTCACTTACCCATAACCTTCAAACTACTTCCAAAACTTAACTCCTTCATACACCTTTAACACCCCTTCACCATAGTTCATCAATTCCAACTTATTCATGCCTCAATTCCACACCAAATTCATGTCCAAAAAAATTCAAAAATCATTCATTAAACATCTTACAATCCATGATCTTTCATACATAAAAATTTAAAGCAAAAGCTATCAATAACTATCATTTTCCAAATCTCCATTCATCATCAATTCAGTACATATTCTATTCATTTCAAACAACATATAATTCATAACACAACATGCTATCAAGTTTAGAATTCCCTTAAATGATTAACTTCAAGTTCCTTCTTCAAAGAACGAAGTAATCTAGCCCTTCATGCAACCAACACACTTCCAAAATCAAGGTAAATGTAAGATGATCTTAACACTAAGATGATACCAACATAGAAGGTAGATTAAAGTAGCTTTATTGATCTAGTAACTTACAAAGATTCTAAGTGAAGTTGATCTAAAATCAAGAAAATTTCCAAAACTTGAGAGAGAGTAAGAGTTTCAGTAGTGAATGAGCAAGGGGAAGGAAGAGTTACAACAGAAACTAGCCAATGCATAAGGTCACACCATGTGTAAGATGACTCATCTTGCTCTAAGGACACTTGTTACATAAGAACACAAGCCACATGTCCTCTCCCTAGCTAGCACACATGTTCTTCTATGAGGATGCCAAATTTCACAATTTAATTAAGCCATTTGTCACTTAACCAATGTTGCCAAATGTTAATGCATCAACTATACCAAATGTCACTAACTTATAGGCTTAGTCATTTCAATTTTCATATACCAACTTATCTTACCGCTTGACAATTTTCCTAGTCCAAATGTACATTTTAATACCTCAATTTTCTAATGATATCAATTAATTCCAAATCGCTAAGTATGATCTATTAAACCAAAATTCAAGTCATAACAATTCTTAATCATCTCACAATTTTTAACACCTATCATACATGTACTTTCATAAACATGTAACATTTCAACTAAGGTATAATTTAGAGCCTTACAATTCTACTCAATCTTAGTATAGGGATAACTTTGCCTTGCCTAATTTGTGGGGATTTTAAGTCTACTCTTTACAAGTCAAAGGCTCATAGAAACTGCAATCTTCGTAATTATATAGAGGATTTTAGACAACGATTTGACAGATTGGGAGTGACAGGCCTAAAATACACAGGCCATAGGTTCATATGGTCTACCAAACAATCCTCTCGATGATGCATTGAAAAGATGCTTGATCATGTTTTGGTTAATGCCACTTGGCTAACTTAGTTTCCCAACAACACCGCTATTTTTCAAGACCCTCTATTTTCATATCATACCACTCATTAAAATTAAGCAATTATTGCAGAGAACTGCTAGCTTTCATCCTTTTAGATTCAACAATCATGTGGCTCACAATCTAGGATTCTTTGATGCTTGTAAGAAAGGTACATACTATCTTTCTAGAGGAACCAACAATATATATGCATACAAAAGCTAAAGGTAATCAAACATGAACTTAAAGCGCTACATTCTTCTAGGAGATTAATAGATGAAATATTATTGAAAGCTAAGTGTGAGCTCTCTACTGTCCAAGCTCTCCTTGCACTTTCACCAGATGATGCCTCACTCCTTGCAAAGGAGAAACAAATTATCTATACTTATTTTCTTTTTGTTAAAAATTGTGATTCCTTTCTTCATCAAAGAGCAAAAGTGAATTGGTTGAAGGATGGAGATAGAAACTCAAAGTTTTTCTTCAATTCAATTATTTCTCAAGGAAATAAAAATAGAATTAGTTCAATCATCATCTATAAAGGATCACTTCTTCAGAAACAAATTGATATACAAAATGAGGTTATGAAGTATTTATAAGCTACTAGGTTCCCCAAATGCATGTTCAACTTTTATTGTAAATTTCTTAACACTCAAGGTGAAGTGTATTAAGATGGAAGATAGTTTTTTGTTAGAAAAAGTTGAAGAGGATAAGGAGATTGAGGAGGTATTTTTCCAAACAGATGGAAAAAAAACCCCAAGTTTGAGTTATATGAATTGTTATTTTTTTCCAACAATCTTGGAATATTATGGGGCCTTTCATCAAACATGTAGTGAGAGAATTTTTTTTTCACAAGAATGTTGTTTAAAGAAATCAACAAGACATTCGTATGCTTTATACCAAAAAGGTGCTACTCCACCAAACTTCAATGAATCTTGAACCATTCCTTGTACAAACTTTCTTTATAAGATCATATCTAGGATTCTTGCATCAAGAATGAAGAAAGTAATTGATGCACTCATTAGTAACAATCAAAGGGCTCTTATAAGCAACAAAAAGATAAGGGACAATATATTAATTATGCAAGAGCTTCCTAAAGACTATGAAAGAGCTAATTCAGTCCCCAACTACACTATAAAAATCAATTTTCATAAGGCTTATGATAATATTAGCTGAAAATTTTTATGGGAGATGATGGATGCTTTTAGCTTTCCCAGAATTTATACCAGATGGATCAAAGAATGCATCTATGTGGCAAGCTATTCAATCCTTATCGATGGTATCCCTTCCAAGTATTTCAAAGCTAGGAAAGGTTTAAGATAGGGAGATCCTATCTCCCCCTACATATTCATCTTATGTATGGAAGTGCTTAACTCTATAATCAAACTTGAAGTGGCCTCTAATGTAAAATTCAGACATCACTGGAAGATTTAGAGGATTGGACTAATTAACCTTAGATTTGTGGATGATTTGTTTCTTTTTTTGCAAAGCAAATAGGGACTCTATTCATAGCTATATGTAGGCCCTCCATAAGTTCAAAGACTTGTTTGGCCTATAGATAAACCTTAACAAAAGCCACTTCATACTTTCAAAAGGAGCTTCTCGGATGCCCTCACACATCGCTTTCTTAACTAGAATGAAGGAACAATTTCCACCTCTATTATACTTGGGTATGCCAGCCTCAACTAAACGCCTAACCTTCCTTGAATGTAGTCCTATTATAGATAAAATTCAGTGAAGAATCAGTACCTGGGTAAACAATTTTCTGTCCTTCGTAAGAAAATTACAACTCATAAAATCGATTCTCAACTCTCTACATATAGATTGGAGCTTGCATATTTTTCTATCAAAGATTGTTACCAAGTCAATTGAGAGGCTTTTCAAATATTTCTTATGGAACCACTCTATTGGTGTAAAAGGAAGTGCTAAAGTAAAAAGGTTCGACATTTTCTATCTCAAGGAAGAAGGGGAACTTAATATCCTTCCAGGAAACTTACCAATCAAAAACTCATCCTGAAAAGGTTTTGGTGGATCCTTAAAGATAGAACACCCTTATGGATCAAATAGATCCATTCGTATTTTCTCACAAGTAAGAACATTTGGGTAGTGCATAAAAAAGCATCCTACTCCTTGTTTTTGAACCAAATTCTTCAAATGAAAGATATTATCCAAGATATTTTTTCCTACTCTATAGGCAATAAAAAGAAAATGTCCTTGTGGTTTGATAATTGATGTCAAGGAGATTTTATAAACTTACTCGATGATCAAAGGATCTCTATTAATCTCCCACTTCACAAAAAATGGAGTCACTCATCAATGGGAACAACTAGAATTTCCTTACAAGTAGTCAACATTTGCAACCTCAATATGCTCCTAATCCTCTCAATTAAGATACGCTCTTATGACATAATTGACCTATTCACCAAGTATCAAATAAACTCACTACGAAACTCGTAAGGTTGAAGAAACCAACAGTGGAGTGGTGCAGAATCATATGGAATAAATTCATTCCTCCTGAGATATCCTTCCTTCTATAACTAGCTATTCAAAACGTCTAAATACAGCTGATAGACTTAGGTATTTAAACGTTGATCTTTCATGCCCTTTTTGTGCAATAGTTGATAGCCTCATTAGGCTTCAAGGTAACACAAGTACCAGTAAGAAACTTTAAGAAACCATCTGGGTTAGGCACAAGCATAGTTTTTGGGATACTAGTTACAGTTTTCATTCTCTTTTTGATGATCATAAGTTGGTTCTCCATTAGTATGGAAATTTTGAATAAAATTCGCACCCATATTGCACCCATTACGTACATACCCTTATGCTAGAAATTTCTTCATCTTAAACCTTAACCTTGCTCTAAAATTTAAGGTCTGCGTGTGAACTAGTGCCTTAATCTTCTTGTCCTTGTTATTTTATAAATATGTATTTGAATGGATTTGCCCCTTTTTAGGAATGACATGTACATCTTCCCTAAGATCATTACTCCACCCTATATCTTCACACAAAATAGAGACACAACTCTGACTTCTTCCTACATAACTCTATATCTTCATATTACTTTCTCTAACAACAATGGATGTGATGTCCATGGCTTTACATCTTCAACTTTTAAGAATTTAATGAAGTAACACATGACTATTGACTGAAATCCAAGAGTCATTATTGGAGTACTCCTCCTTGGTGTTATAATTAAACACCCTTATTTAATATTGGTGTCTAAGAACAAGCTTTATAGTTTGTCACTTAAATCTTTTGTATTTGTATCTTCAGTCCAAAATCTTTAATTTAAATGTAAAGAATGATATGAAAGACCCTCTATGTAGATGGGATTATAATCCTTGGAACTTAGAAATTTGAAAAACATAAACAATCCTTTTTCTTCTTCTTATTCTTCTTCTTCTTATTTTTCTCCTATGTCGATTAGAGTAATCACAATGTTGAATATGGAAAGTAAGAAGAATCATGATCTTCTAAAGCCAAAATTAGGAGAATCTTTTCCCATTTCAAAAGGAGAAAATAGATTTATATTAATTATCGAATACTTTTGTGATTTATGTTATTCACTAGGATAAGGGGTTCTACCGAATGTTTTATGAATTTTTTTTAATGAAAGGAAACTTATATTAAACTAGTAAAAGCTACCTTACAACATTACAATAAGTCATATTATCTATCTACAAAACAACACAAGTAATATTTACAAAAAAAATAAATACAACAGATAGCATTACAGCATCCAGTGCCTTCTCACCAGTTGACTAATTGACACTTTTGGTTTCAATTTTTTATTTTTTATTATTAATTATTAATTTAACACTTGGAAATTAATAAAATATGTGTCATTCACATATTAAAGATATTATTTAACATGACTAGCCATGTTAGTACCATTAACAGGGGATCTAACAATTGAAAGTTAAAGCACTTTAGTGTAACTTTTTAAAGTTCAAGCTACTATTACAAAATTGATTAAAGTTCACGATCCTATAATAATTATCCCAAATTGTATCATAGTAGGAAAGTACTTCCTTGTATACAAAATTTAAATCTTAACAAGTGTATTAGGTGGAAGTGAGAGTTTGTATTAGATAATACAACTAAGTGATTTATGATGTGTTTTATATCATGCATTGAAAGAGGTATGACATTTTGATATGATTGAATTGTGCTTATGACCATGTTATGCCTTAGAATGTGTCATAACAATTTGGATAAATGAAAAGAAGGAAAAGTAAACGAAACATGGGAATATGAATTTTTGATTAATTGAATTGAGCATAAATTTGCTTATGATTGAGCAAGAGAGGAACTCGTTTCATTAGTCACGTGCACATTGACCTATAGTCTTCTCCCGGATGCCCACTAGAGGCCATGAAATCCCAAGAATTTGGATTAGTTTTGTTCACGGTGTAAACTTCAGTTTCTCTGTTTCGTTCCACGGAACTCTCAAGCCATTTATTGTGCATTTCATTATTAATTTGTTGAGCAAGATGCATAATTGAGTGTTATCCTTTGATGGATAATTACATGACATGTTCTAGGTGATGACATCTTGTTATGTTAATTATGAGTTGTGAGTTTGAATTGTTGAGTTTTGAATTGCTAGACATACTTGTACATATGCTTGAATGTGTGGCTCATTACCGATGACTATTAATATATTAGTCACTGAGCTGTGTAGCTCACCCCACTATTCCCTCCTCAGGTGCAGAACGAGAAGGTTAGCAATCCTTGCATGGCATCAAAAACTCCAAGATAGTTATAGACTTTTGTAACTAAGTTAGTGAATAGACTTTTGGATAGCTTTATAAGTATATCAAACATTGAGCATCCATTAGTATTTGTATTAAGTTATTGATGTGTGTTGATATATAATTAAAGCTAGGCTCAACTCTTTTTGGATTCATTAATGAAACAATATTGTGTTTTGAGTTTATGAACTTCTAAGTCTCTACATTGCACTTTCATGCTTTTCATAGGGGAAAAATATGTGCTCTAACTTCAGGGGAACTTTTGGACTAATCTAGGCCGAATTAGACAAAGTTTTCTACTAGAACGTTATAGCTTATCTTTTTATCATTCCAACGGTATATAGCATGCAATTTTTGGACATCAGAGTTAAAAGTTATGACCATTACAAGTTAGGATGTCGCAGGGGATATATATATACAGGACAGCTTTGGTCACGATCGCACCTACCTTCCTTGCAATCGCAATTTTGTTCCTTCTGAGCACACCCAAAGGGTTTTCAACTCTGAATATGTTTGACTCTTTTAGCCATAACTTTGTCGTCCGACCTCCAAAGGAACTGATTTTTAAAGCAATAGTTTCCTAAAACATTTCTCTATCTCTCCATAAAAAATGATAGCCTTTCATGTTGATTTGAAAAATATTGATTAATCAAAGTAAGGGTATCGGTTGGAAGAGTATGAATTGGAGATTTTACTGAGTATACTTTGTTATTTTAATCATATCTTGGTCTGTAGAGCTCCAAATGAGATGTTTCTTCCTTCCAAATAAACTAGAGACATAGAGCTACAAATATTCTGAAGAAGTCAAAGTGTAATTCGCGTTAGAAGATTTCCAAAGTCTGTTCTGAAGTTGAATAATTACGAAGATCACATTTTATGACTCCGAATGTTGGGCTCCAGAAGCGAGGTCCAACATTGTTTGGTATCAGGGTAAGAGTTGGACTCCAAAAATACGGGGTAATGGAGATCGTGTTTTATGACTTCAATGTTGGGCTCCGAAAGTGGGGTCCAGCAAAAACTCAATGGAGTTGCTCTTAGCTGCCTAACTTATGACAAGGAGTTGTTAGTATTAATAAGGGATTTGGAGACTTGGAAATATTATTTGTACTCCAAAGAGATCATTATTCACACTGATCATTAGTCCTTGAAGCATTTGAAATAAAAAAGGAAAATTAAATCGATGACATGCCAAGCGGATGGAGTTCATTGAAACTTTTTATTAAGTGATGAAGCACAAGTAAAATAAAAAAATGTTATTAATGATGTACACCCTAACTTTACATTGAATGGCAAATTGTTAGGGCTTAATAACGCTTGAATAATATAGATCACACTAGTCTCACCCCCAAATCATTACAAATTTGCCCAAAAACTTACTTAGAAGAATATAAACCATATATATTCCTTTTAGTTCCACATTTTAATCCTTTCCTCATTTAACTTGTATTCTTCTCCCAAGACCAATTACCATCTGCTCCTATGTTACCTTTTGAAAATAGCCTCCCATCTATATATATCATCTCTCCACTTAGAATATATTCCTAACCATCCTTATGCATTTACTCACTGCAAAACCATTAACAAATTTTTAATATCCATCATTCTCTCGTCTCTTTAAACAACTCTTATTGTTTTTTACTTACCAAATCTCTAAATAATATCGTTTTTCTTTAACCTAACTCTCTATCTCAATCCACTTTCCTTTTCAAACATTACCTAGTTGCGTTAAATCCATTTGCTACCTCTCCTCTTAATTTTTACAACTCTATCTAACATAAACTTGTCATCAATCGTCATTCCCCAAATATTTCTATCTAGTATCTCTAATATATCTAAGCATCTAGTCCTTTTTCCTATGACTATCCATAAATATTAATTCTTTATCGTAATTAACATCCTCCTTAAGCACTTAAATGCTTCCCATCTATCCAATATTAGTTGCTAAAAATGGTGGTTGAATCTCATTTTGGTTCTAATTAATCACTTGAAGGTTTTGACCAATAGTTTGTATCTTTGCTTTCATATATACTACCTTACCAATTAATCTACCATATATCCTTACATGTTATTCTAATTTATTATTTATCTCCAACATAATCACCCTTCGAGTCCATTTATTATTCACCTTTAAGATTTTCACTACATAACTTCAACTCTGAAATCTTATTCATTATCACTGATGTGAGTTTATTTACTTGTTGAGTGTTAATGTTTTTAGATATGTTTTTGGTACTTATAGTTCTTGGTTTAGTAGTTTAGTTTAGTTTTTAGGCAACATTGATGTTTTGTTAAATGTGAAGGGACAAGGGAGTAAGATGAGAAATGTTGGTGAAAGAAACAAGGAAAGAGGTGTCTAGTGTGATCGTGAGGAACAATGGTGCGAGCGCGACTGAAGCTGTGGATTTAAGGAAGAACAATATCACATTGGTGTGATTGTGAGAGTGTCTGGTGTGATCGCACTCAGGATTTTGGCCACGAGCTAGGCTATTTGTACACTGGTGCGATCGCGAGGGTCATCGTGCGATCACACTTCATAACTTCAAAGGTACGTATGTCATTTCATCAAGTTTCTAAATGAATGGTGAATAGTTAGAAGAAGTCTCCAATGAGCAAAAACATGGGGAGGAGCTGTTACGATCCATTGGAGGTGGAGGGTCATGAGGAAATTAATGAATTCCTTTCCCAATGAGGATAAGTATAAAAGAAGATGGAAGAACGAAGAAAGGGGGAAGAAGAAGGAAGAACAAGGAAAAGGAAATAGGAGCTCTGTGAAGCTTGTAATCTAGAGCATAAGAACATTTTTTCATCATTTCAGCTTATTTTCAGTTTACTTATGATGTGTGTTTTCTAGTTTCCTTATTTCAAAGGTTGTTTCACCCTCTAGGGTGAATCTTGTTTTCTAAACTTCTGCTATGTATGGTTTACTATTCTTATGAATAATTCTTATTTGACCTTAACGAGAGTTGAGTTCTTTAAAATCATACAAATACAATTGGCATGTTAAGAGATTAGTATCTAAGTTTTATTCCTTAAAAGTTATGCAGTTCGTCTTTGTTTTATTTATATTTGAATTGAGAAATTTGCATTATATTAAAACAAAATAGGTAATTCAAACTTGAGAGAGAAGAATTACTTCTAAAGAAACTTGGGGTAGCAGAATAATAGGATTCAGATTTACTTTAGCAAGAGTTGATAACAATTT
>JANITX010000008.1:38772396-38783751 GCA_027564395.1 Erythroxylum ulei
GCCTCATATTGCTCTCGTTGATGTAATTCCATATTTATGATAGATTCTTCCACATTTTTCTTACAAAAATAACGGTAAACATAAATTACACATCAGTTGAGTATTTTATCTTAAAAATAGGATTGAAATCACATAAAAATATATAAGAAAATATATGATAATTCAATCCTATCAATGTCCAAATTGATGTGTCTTCTACTTTACGCCTAAAATTCCTTTATTTTTTAATATCTTGTGATTGGGTACCACAATCACAATAAAGGGAAATAAGTCCTTAAAACAAAGGAATTCAAAAAGTCCTAAAATAATTACACATCAACGACGCCAAAAACTTGCCTGATATAAAAACCTCAATATTCGCAAGTATATGAGTCATAAACTTATAGTAGTTAAGGTATCGACCTATGAGGAATTAGCTAAAACTAAATAAACTTAAATTTGTCAAAGGTTTTAAAATGTGATTCAAATTAAAAGAAATAATCAAAAATTAAAGTAATCAAAAAAATTGAGCACTTAACCACTTACGAATAAGCTGCCACAATAAAACAAGAACGATCATATATGAAAGTCTAGGGTTCGTTTTACTGTTATTTTGTTCTTTGAACCACTTTTAATTTAATTTAGCATTGATCATAGATTTTTGAAGGGTTTGATTATTCTCTCTCAAGACCTAATCACTTAAACCCAATTAATTATTCGTAATTGATTTTGAAATTCCAGATTTGTAATATATCGATTCACACAAACAGCCTAACATTTTCAACTAGTTCTTAAGCAATTTATCGGATAATTGAGTTCTCACGCAAGATCTCTCTTTTTCTGATTCTCAACTTGATATTTGCGTGATTTGTTAAGTCGTTAACTCTCATTACCCAACCTAATCAGACTACTTTCGACTCACTCTCTCTGTTTATTATCGAAGTATAAGCAAACACAAATAGCACAACACCTAAAACATTATATTTAAATCAAAAGTGTTCAAGTCACAAAGAAGTCAAGAACAAATCCCAATATGAAATTAAAACATCATTAAATTGTATAACATTTTCCAATTCAGTTTACACATCAATTTTAATGATAGTAACGAAGGAAAGAAGGAAAACTTGATTTAGAACAGAATCTTCAAATCTAGAAAATGTTAGACATTTGACGCTCCTCTTAATCTTTCTTTGATTAATCTCAATTTGGTACGATGGTATCTACTCTTTTTTTAGTGTTTTATGTTCTTTAATAGTTCTTGAGGCTTCTAGGGTTCTTTTTAGGGTTTACCCACTTAATTTGGTTCCAAAAATATCCCTAAAACGTTAAAATTACAAAAAGAGTCGCCTGTTGGAAAGTAGAAATTCGCTGGAATTGTTGTTTGTGCTCTCTATCACGATCGTGACCTGCTTCCATACTTCCAATTATTCTCTTTTCTTCAATTTCCTATTTCCAGACACTTAAAAATACATCACACACCTCTTGAATAATTAAGACCTAAATCATGTCAAAACCACACAAATACTTAGAATATAAACAAACACTAATAATAACATAATTCTAACTCTATATACATGATAATCATCTAAGAAATACTCAAAAGCACACTTAAACATCTATCAAAATATAGTACAATTTACACCTATCAACCGGTAAACGAACTTCCATTAACAATTTCATAATTTAATCTCTCCCTTCTATTTTTCTTATACTATTTCTCTTTAAGTAAAGTTTTCATTTTTCACTTCACATTATGGCTCACTTTTTACGTGGTTCCACCTCTCCCTTAACCCTTGCCAGATGCTTTTATAATCTAGTATTCCTCCACCTTTCAAATGCTTGTAACAAAACAAGAAAATTGTATGGTTCCTTATACTGACGTCTATGTAGTATGAGCCTAAACTGGATCATTGTATCTTTCTAAAGTGGTTGAATGATCAGAGGAGTACTTAAAATTCCTTCCATTTATTTGTATAAATAAATGAAGACATATATCAAAATAAAGAGCACATAATTTCATTATCAACTACTATCAAAAAATGTGTATTGTTTAACTCAAAAGTCCAAACTAACAAAATTACACAATACATATATACATCTTATATGATATAACTCATTTTGTATGATTACATCATACAAAATTCAATTTCATCTAACACAATTCACCAATAAGTCAAAAACCAATAACTCAAGTATCCAACATACACAATTACATAATACCCATGTCCATCTTATATAATATGACTCATTTTTTATGATCACATTATATAAAATTCAATTTCATCCAACATAATTCACCAATAATTAAAAAAACCAACAATTCAATACATTTTATATAATATAAGTAATTTTATATGATTAGATCATTCAACCATAAACTAAAGACATACACTCATAACCATAACATATTCAACTTCAATCGTAACTCACAACTATAAGTTTACAACTTACTTTATTTATTCTCACAATTCATCTACAAACTATTTTTATTTATACAATTCAATTCATAATGCTTATAATTAGTTAGTTTTCTTAACTAATTTTAACCAATATTGTTACTAAATTCCTAATCCCCATCTTTAATTTAACAATTTTTCATTCATCGATTTTAATCAACATTCTTAGTTTCTTACCCAAAATTTCCAAATTCCAATGAATTAATTTTATTCATAAATTGACAATGTCTAAATTATATTGAAATTGAACCAACTCACACAAGTAATTCCAATTTTTAAATTCAAATTTTCCAATCGATCAATTTTCTCAGATTTTCACACAAACAATTTCACTCCAACTCACACAAATAATTCCAAGAATTTTTGGATTTCCAATTTCCAACAATTCAATTCCAACCATCACAAACCATACATACACAACCAAATATAATGCAATTGCTATCCAAATTTTAGAGCAAACACACACACACACAAATATAAAAAATGAATTAAATGTTCGGTCGGTTTGGTTCAATTTAGATCAAGTTAAGTTTGGATCTGGATCTTGATTATCAAAATTCTAGATTTGACAATTCTGGTAGTAGTGTACGGATGGAAGCAACGTCGGAAAGCAGTGGTGGCTGTTGGTGGTGTAGTTCGGCAGTGGTGGCCTATAGTGACAGTGAATTCATAAGGTAAGTGGAGAAGAGTGGTGCAACAATAAGGAGAATGGAAGCACAATCACAGGAGATGGAGAGGAGAGTTGTTGCTAGAGAGGGAGAAGAGAACGAGAGAGAGAGTGAGAGTACGAAAGCTGAGACATTGAGAGAGAAACGAGAGAGAGAGAGAGGCAAAAGCAATCAAGGGGGTTATTCTTGTTAAAATTTTTTATTTTTCCTAGATTTTTCCAACATAAGATACCAACCAGTACTAGTACAAATGACCTTACCCAAGAGTGATGTTTTGTACCATTTTCTGACAGGTACCATCCAATACAGTACAAAACTAACAACACTGGTCTATGGTGGGTTTATGTTTCTTGCAAAGAGAGAAAAAAAAAATTAAGGTTTTTAAATTTAATTTGAAATTAAATAATAATTAATTAAAATTTTGATTTATTATTTTTTATTTTTTAATTAACGTGTCTATTGCGGTTTGTTTAAATATTATATTTTTAATTTAAAAAAAAAAAACTTAGGGTTCCATTCCAAAAAACTAAAACACATAAGGCATGAAACTAAATCACATAAGGCATAATCTCACCTTATGAGATTTAGTATTATGGAATTCTGGTTAGAAAAAACCAAATTGTTCCATGATAATATGATCTTAAAGAAGCAATTTGACATTAGTTGGAAACATTTTGTGTTGATTCGTTGTCCTGTATTTATTAAATTTACTAAGGAGTTTTATACCACCTTTAAATTTGATAAACTGAATAATTTTACTTTATGTAGTCCTAATGTGATACAGTATAGATTAATGGGTTTTGAATTCAAACAGAGCATCGCTGATTTTAATTTAGCCTGTGGTTAATAGATGAAGAATATGATAATTCGATTCAATACCAAGAATCCGTCGTGAACTATGGCGATTTTAATTCTTTTCAAGCATGGAAATCAATGTCTTCTAACCCTTTTGCTTATTATCCAAGTAAATATAAGGGTAGTTATCTTAATGAGCTGGAGTGGATTTATATGCAGCATTTCTTAGCTTTTTATTATTCAGGTCGAAAGGCTACAGTGTGTAATTGCACTAAAATGGATTTGTTCTTAATTCAAATAGCATCCTTTTTAATCACTTTTTTCTTTTTTTTTAATCAAGAACATGAAAGAGGAGATTTCTCTTTATATATATATATATATATATATACTTCTCCCTTATTCTATTAAAGAAAACGAAAAATCAAAACAATGTAAGTTGAATCAACTAATTTTCTTTTCATGGAAATAATCAAAATCCTATACAGATAAGCTTTAAACAACTCCTTTGATTTTAGGGCTCAAAATTATTAAGAAAATCAATAAAAGAAGGTTAAAAATAGCTTGTAACAAGGTTATTATGTAAGATGAAAAGGGTACGGCTTAAATTGGTTTTCTAGGGATAAAAAAGTATGGTAGGCTAGGTCAAAAATGATTATCCTAAATTCCCTTATCAAATTTATACATAAATTCGTAAAAAAATGTGGTCTCAACATGTATTCAAAAACAAGTGCCGACATAAATAAGTTGTGATTGATAACACACAATAATAAAATATATATGAGCACAAATGTGATAAATGCTCTTCGACTCAAAGCTCACGTAGGTGTTAAAAATGCATAAAGCCTCGCACACTTTCATTCAACACAACAATGGGATACTTAAAATAATTTTTTAAAAAACTAATAATGCTTGTCTCTCTTATGCATTGTTTCTTAAACTAAAAATATATCATAACTTAAAGATTATTTATAAATAACCATTAGGAAATTATGAGGCTATCATGAGGAGTAATCAATATATGAATCATAGGATTATGAGTCCAAGCAAAGTCACAAATTTTATCATAATATAAACACTTGCTCCCCAAACCTAAATCATACATTGTCCCTAATGTATGCATAAGATAATCAAATCTCAGACAAATAATCAACAAAAATAAAAACACAAAAATAGAAGACTTCCTTAAGATGTAAGCATCGGAAAGAAGATGTACAATGGTGTCAGTGGACATGGATGTACCACCCTTATGAATTGAAGCAAAGCAACCAAATTCTTCTCAGTTTTAGATTTTACATTCCAATCTTTCCAACTAAAAGTGATACTCATGTCAGGATGGTGGGTTCGTTCAGAAGATACAAAGGTAGTGGAATGTCACGATCCTCTTATTACATTGATAATGAACCTCTCTAGGGGTGATCATATCATATAAAACAAATTGTCCTCATTTGTTGCTCTGAGTACCCCCATCCTGTTTAAATAAGCCAAATCTAGAGGTTCCATCTCACAGGCTACATGCATATCAGTGTCTGTCATATCAAGAAAATTTAGATTAATAGCTAAATGAGTGATAAAGGAATCAAGACATAAATTCTTGTTAGAAGAAAGATCAATGTTAAATTACATATGCAGCCAAACACCTAAATTGAATCATACTTTGTTTACCATACACCAAATAAAGAACAAATTAGCTTTAGTGCAAGTATACGTTGTAGCCTTCCGACCTGAATAATTAAAGCCCAAAAAAGGGTACATATAAATCCACTCCATCTCATTAAGATAACTACCCTTAGATTTACTTGGATGATAAGCAAACGGTTCTGAAGACATTGATTTCCATGCTTGAAAAGAATTAAACTCACTATAGTCCATGATAGATTTTTTGTCCTCAGTCGAATTAGCATATTCTTCATCTATTAACACTAACGCTAAATTAAAATCAATGATGTTCTATTTAAATTTCACACCCATTAATCTACACTACATCACATTAGGACTACGCAAAGTAAAATTTTCCAGTTTATCAAATTTAAAGGTAGTATGGAACTCCCTATTTAATTCAATAAAGAATGGACAACGAATCGATGCAAAATATGTCCAACTCATGTCTATAAGCAAATCATCAATTTTGTTTAATTTACAAATCCTATAAGGAAGACTAGCATACATATTTACCCGCATTAAAGTGGAGATCTTATAGCAATGTACCGTTGTTTGGTTCTTTAGTGTTGAAAGTGAGATAATCATGCAAGTGTAACTCAGCTAGTGGCAAAACAAAGGTGCTTTTCACTATCCTGGAACATTTCCTTTTCGTATTAGTCTCAGGGCCTGTGGCAAATTGATGATGTGCAATAACATTCACCAGTGATTTTCCTTTTGCTGCAATCCTAGCGGTAGCTTTAAAACGTCCCATAATACAGTCAAGTATAAATAGTAAACTACTTTAAAAATATTGAAAACAACTTAATAATGATTAAAATTAAACTAAAAGGAAAATCAACGAAAAGTAAATAAAAATATGACTGGGTGGTGTGTGAAGGCGTTGGGTGACTCTCCTGCTATTACTGCGTGGGTCGCTGGTCATGTGGTTTTCCTGACTAGTGACCGCCTATTTATTGGACAGGAGTGTTGTCGTTGGTGAGTACTGCGTGTTGGTTGCCATTGATGGAAGGCTGGGTGTTGCGTCTCTCTATGAGAAGTGCCGTTGGAGCTGTGTGATAGGGCATGTATGGCATTGGGTGTGCGTTTGTTGGCTAGTAACTGCCTGAGTGTTGCATAGTCTGCTATGCAATGCAGTATTTATGGTGGGACTTTTAATATTGCCTGCTAAATGAGAAACTCATATTAGGTTTGTTTGTTCTTTTTTTAATTTAATCTTTCTTAATGTGTCTATTTTACTTTTTAAATAAAATTTTTTAATTAAAATTTTGATCTTTAAACTTAGAGTTCCATACCAGTATGCTAAATCTTATAAAGGAAGATCACACCTTATTCGATTTAGCTTTCTGAAATAGAACCTCTAAAATTCCATAAGGCATGATCGCGCTTATACATGTTAGTAGTTTGTTGGTTTTAAAGAAACTTATAATTGTTTAATTAATTATTTTTAAAACAATAATAATACAAACATAAAAAATATTATATATCTTTTAAAAAATATATTCTTATTGTTAATTTAAAAAAAACAAAACCTAATTCTTTTGTTTCTTTTCCAACATTCAGCCCAAGTCTCGTCTTCCAGCAATTGCAAACGGCCGAGGCAACCCCACCAAGGATCCGTAACTCTAGCTAGCGTGCACAACACTCCACCATCAACACCCACTAGTATCGTATTGATGTTATATTTATTTTCTATTTAGTTTTCCATCATTTTTATTAATTAATTTTAGTTTCTTTACTTTCATTTTAATTTTACGTATTATTAGGTTATTTTCATTATTTTTTGGAATATGTTACTGTTTATACTTGTCTTCATTATGGGACATTCCATAGATACTCCTAGGATAATAGTGAAAGGAAAGTATATGGTAAATCTAACTGCACAAGATCAATTTGTCACAAAAACTACCATAAGTACTCATCAGAAGCGTGTTTAAATAGCCAAAGGTTGCGATAGATTGAGAAACAAAAGAGAAAATTTAGTTATATGTTGCGTGATACCTCCACGTGAACTAACACCATAGTAAATCTCCTTTTAGATGCTCACACCTCAAGGGAGTCTTTTAATCTATGCTTTATTTTTATTGATTATTTTTGTGAGATGTGATAATCTTGTGTATACATTAAAGACAATGTATAATTCAGGTTAAGGGAGCAAGAAAATCTATATTATAATGAACTTTATGATTTGTGTTTGAACACATAAATACTATGATTAATATGCTGATTTATTTCTCATGAAAACTTTATAATTTTCTGATTGTTGTTTATAAATAATCCTTAAGTTATGGTACATTTTTTGGGTTAATAAATATGCATGAGAGAGACAAGCATGATTAGTGTTTTCCATTAAATTATTTTAAGTATCTGATTGGTGTTTTGAATGAAAGTGTACAAGACTTGATATATTTTTTACACCTACGTGAGCTTTGAGCTTAGGAGCATTCATCACATTTGTGCTCATACATATCTTTTTATTGTGTGTTATCAAACATAGCTTGTTTATGATAGAACTTGCTTTTGAATACATGTTGAGACCACATTTTTGATGATTTTGTGTATAAAGATAATAAGGGCACTTAGGATAACCCTTTTTTACTTAAACAAGCGTACCTTAATTTTTATCCCTAGAAAACGAATTTGAGCCTTACCCTTTCTTTTCTTACATGATAGCCTTGTTACAAGCCACTTTTACCCTTCTTTTGTTGATGTCCTTAATAATTTTGAACCCATAAATTGAAGGAATTGTATTAAGCTTATTTGCATAGGATTTGACTATTTCCATGACAAGTAAATTATTTGATTCAAGTTGCATTGTTTTGATCTTTCATTTTTTTCAGAATGGGGAAGAAATATAAAAAAAGAAAAAAAGAGAAATCTCCTCTTTGATGTTCTTGTTTAAAAAAAGAAAAATATAAAAAAGAAAAATTTTATTAAAAGGGATGTTATTTAAATCAAATGAGTTTTGGATTGATTTAAGTTGAAACTTGAGTGGATAAGTTTGTATGATTCCCTTCAATTTACTTAACCTAAAATTTCTTTTTTTCATAGCTTACCTAAGTCATGTTACACCCTTGTGAAGTCCCTTTAATTTATGCATTAAGTTCATTTTTGTTAAGTGGTGAAGATATGATTCTTGATCACGCTTATGGAAATAACTCGTTACGCTTTGATTTGAGACTTTATGAACCATGAACACTTTAAATGTATAGAGTGCAATCCATAAGAGCCTGTCAAATAAAACCTTGTTTCATTTAATTTTAATGAAATTGTTGAGATGATATGTTTAAATTCTAACAATGTGTCCTTTGAGTGCTTATTCTCTCGATTGTTAAGTAGAAGTATGGTATGGGAGAATTTGATAAGATGTTATTTTTATATATTAATTGGAATTATCTCTTTTGTTTTGAATATATTTTGGTGCTTAAATAGGAAAAATAATGTTTGTTTTGTTTTAGGAGATGAACATCAAATTGAGACATTATTGGTGAAAATCACAAATTTTGGAAAAATTGGACAGATTACTATAGTGGATAAGGCGAGATAACGCCTGATGTCTGATTCACCTAAGGAGCTGGAGTTCAATCAGGAAACTTCTTTCCATCCCTATTATATAGGGATTCAAATACGTTTTAGATAAGAATCTTTGCAAGACAGGAATATACTAGGTTTATAGTTAGAAAACAATAAAAAGAAAATTTTTCCAACTCTCCATAATCATCAATCGTTCTCTTTAGTAGTTTACTCCCAATATTTCATCTTTCTTCTATTTTTGGTGTTGAAACTTAAACCATATATGGTAAAATCAAATATTTTGATTCAAGTGGATTTAAAACTCTGGCAGTAACATTGTGAGGTTTTGTTCTAAACTTTTATTCATGTTTTAATTCAAGTATTTCTAATTTTGAGTTCTTATATTCCATAAATAATTAATATTGATTAATCTGACAAATTAATTGAATGTTGATTATCTTATAGCTATCCATTAATTCAATGATCCATAGTTGTCATAAAGAATTGGATAAGTAGCAAATAGATTATTTATGAAATTGCATATTTAACTTAAGATAAACAAAGATACTAAGTTGAATAGTTGCAACTATCTCAATTATTTAACTTAGGGTTTAGTCTTTTTCACTAAGTTTCTTGCTATCATTTAATTGGTATAAATGCTATCATACCCATTCAATTGATGATAATTTTTGGTTTGGATGTTGGGGTTGAACCAATTAATTTAGAAAATTTTGAGACTTATTATGGTTATCCTAATATGTTTTGGACTATTGATTGAATTGTGATGATTATTATATTCATACCAAAGATTAATGATATAACTAGATGAGATCTTTCCCTTGAATCGGAGTTAAGTATTCTTGAATGTCTCACTTTTATAGTCAGTTGATTTATTTTGATCTGGTTAATTTTAGTTAATTAGTTAATTAATCAAAAACCCTACTTTATTTTGTTATTTGAAATTAAGAAACTAGTGTTTAGCTTTCTTGGAATTCAATCTAGTTCATGACTATTACAAAAAGTTAGAGAATCAAATTTAATTTTAAGGGCTTCAACAACCTAATAAAATATTCATAAACTTTGTCTTTGTATTAAAACAAAATTATGATCATGATTGGATATTTTTAACTTCCCTAAATTTCTAGATCCTCTATGTATATAAAAATTATGATTATATTATCGATCTACATTATTCACAGATATTAAGAGTTTTGTGATGATACCCTGGAAGTATTGTAGCATGTATATGGTGTATTAAGAAGTGAACAAAACGAATTAAGTGCATTTAAGTATAGTAAGAGATATTATGGTACTTAATGTAAAAGACCTGGGTTAATGGGTAATGTGTTCATTTTAGCATGGACATACATACTTAGACGTGAAATATGTATGGAAAATTTTGATATGTTTACTTGGATTTATGAATGTGATGTGAGGGGAGTTGATAAAATAAGTATTCCTTTAGTAAATAGGATATTTTTGGTTAAATTGGATGTATTTTTGTGATGCTCTTACAAGATAAGACCGAAGTTAATTGATTTGGGATGTGTACCTCGCTAAATGGATAGGTTCCACCGAATATATTTCTGTAATTTGGCCATATCTAAACCTATAGACCTCCAAATTAGATAATTTTAATTAGAGATTAAAATAGAGACATAGAATCTTTCATGAAGGAACTGAAATCTGATTCTAGATTTAAGATTTTTGAATTATGGCTTGAAGTTGAGTTATGACTTTTGTCCCTGCTTTCAAACAGCCTATAGTGTTTTGGGTATAACTCCCAAAACAATTAACCAAATTGCATGAAACTTATTACATTAGAAAATTAAGACATAGGGGAATTAAATTAATTGATAAGATCATAGGCCAATATGGGAAGTAAAGGAAGAAGAAGGACCAATATGCAATTTTTCTAAAGTTAACACATGGACTAATTGGATAAGGTATGTGTGACTAATAATAATAAACCATGTGTGTCCAATAGGAATTAAGCATATGTGTGAGTCTTGAAAGTTCTGGAATGGGGAAATGGAGAGGATAGATGCACGACATTTTGGGGATTCTAAGTTCATATTTTCTCCTCTCCATTTCGCCTTCTTCATCCCATCATTTTTTATGTAAGAAATCAAGCCAATCTTAGGTGGAAATCAAGGTAAATGTAACATCCCGCTTCCGTAGAACGGGTGCTAGTGTACATGCCTTTATGGTTGTCCTAGATTAATCGGTACCGGAAAACTGATTACTGAACGGACTGACTGCACTGATTAAACGGCACTGATAAATTT
>JANITX010000008.1:38903395-38921492 GCA_027564395.1 Erythroxylum ulei
CTGACTTGAGCGTCGGAGGGGCTAATCGGGAAACAACCCCCGACGTGCCTTCTTTGTTTTGCAGGTACATCCACGTTAAAATCATCACAAGAAGCAACTAACTCATGGAGCCAAACGGCAACGTCCCGTTCCGCCAGAATCCGGCAGAACCATGCCTTTTGATTAATTAAAAAATAATGGCATACATTAATTTACATCCAATTGATTGATTGCAAGGGCATAAACTAACAAGGAGAACACTAGTGTGACATGGGAGTATGTTTTCGACCTCCAAAAGCAATTTTCAGAAGTTAATTTGATAGACAGAGACATTAAGAGGAAGGGAATTGTCGCGGAGGTTGTCGAAGATGAAGAAGCGTGAGCAAGAACGCAGAGTATCTGGAATATTAACTAGTATTATACGCAGTGTTTAGAATAAGACCATAGGGCGATGTCAGTACCCGAGTATAGTGGATAACTCACGAATGTATTAAAGCGTGCCCAAAACACAGCATACGACATGTTTAGTTACAATGAATAAAATCCTTCTCTCTCTGTATCTTTCTCTGTAACTCTCTCTCTCTATAACAAATTTTTGTTATTCGAACGACCTCGTGTGTGATTGTGGTTGTGTGGTGGATTAACTTTACCAACACAATGGCTTCTTTGCCTTGTGGGTTCATGAATTCCAGATTTTAGCGCAAGTTTCACGAGGGATTTTGATTTGAGCGAGAAAGAATGAAACTTTAAAAGAAGAAAATAATTAGAGGAAGCGAAAAGAAGAAAAAAGGAACAAGTTTCAATAATATCCATATATTGACTAACCAATTGGTTAAAAAATCGGCTGGTATATCACGCCGGTTTTAATACGTAAGGATTATTAAGTAAAATCAAGTCAGATAACTAAACAGTTGAGACAATTTCGATTGAACCAATCAGTCTATACAACATTAAACTGTAGTTTTAGTATAATCATTTTCATATAATGATTGGTAGTATTTGTCACGTTTATTAACTGCAATTAATAAGGACTAGTATAAGTTATTTATCGGGATAGTATTATTAATTTATGCTCTTTATACATTATTATTTTTATTATACACATTTTAAAGATTTAAAATTGGTTTGCAAACATGAATATGTATTTCCACGTCATTTAAAATATGTATTTCGAAGTTTGATTTGACTTAAATTATACTGTTCGAATAGACCAGGCGAAGCTGATAATATCTCTAAAAAGTAAAAACAGAAAACTAGCCGACAAAACGTTTGCTTGTTATAGGTTACAAACAACCGAGGGAGGGGCAATGACTGTTACTGGAACACCTATAGATAAAACGGGAGGTATATCAGCTACGGGGATTTGAAACCGTAGCGAAGAGTGTATGCTGCAGGTTCTAACCGTAGCATTTAGAAATCTGATTTTGGACAGGACGAAACCGATATGGAAGGGTGAATTTGCGGACTAATCCAATTTGGTAAACATAGAAAACCGCGTGTCAGATACGACCAAAACCATGTCCACATGAGACCCCGACGACAGGAACAAGCCACCAGAAAACGATAATTAGATAACGACGAACCAAAATCAACTTGTTCTTTTGTTACACACAAAATGACGTAAAAGAAGGTTAAATCTTAAATTGAATTAAGTTTTTGTAAAAATCAGATTTCAAATTTTCTCAAAATAAATCATTAAAAAAAACTTAAAATCCAATCAATTTCAACCAAATGCATTGAATTCATGCGGACTCCTTTCCCATATGATATGAAGATGCACGAGATAGGGCCCTTTAGTGCTCAGCTCACCGAATACAGGACAATGTCCACACCTACCTTGTTTTGTGATAATATCATCTAATAATACAAATATAAAAAAGTCGGACAAAATATCAGTCGTTTCACTTTCCAATATAAACCAAAACAATGTCTTTTCATAATTAGAACACGCTACCAAAAGAAAAAAGGGCTTAACTTGATGTTGTTACACACAAACACTACAACTGCATCCCCCTGATCTAAGATCACTAAATAACGCCTCATGTAGAGCCTAACTCTGATACATATCTTATTCACGTAAAGAAAGAAAAGGTAAGAAAAACTTATTGAGTCAGTCTACCTGCTGTTCCAAGTCTTCTGAATCAAATCAGAGAGCTTTATTCAGCCTTGAAAAAAGCATCAGAATCAGAATCAGAATCAGAAGTCTGTTGCATTCTTAAACTAGGTAGACTTTTCTTCAGGTGCATTTCACAGCCATCATGCATCAAATACAGTATAAGATGAGTGTCCAAAATCGATAACAAAGGTTCGGATTTCCAATGGGGCTAACTCAACCACGAGTTTAACCGGATCCACAGGTCCACCCCTCTGCGATGGTGGCGGCGCTGCTTCTTTCGATGAGCCTTCTGTCTGCCAGACAAGTCTTTTCTTCTCCATTTCTGTTCTTTCTTGGTTGGCAGATAAGCTCATTTCTGTCACTTTTCCGATCTTAATTGCAAGAAAAAGAAAAGCAGAAAGAAATAACACTAGGTAAGCACAATTTTACAAGAGGAAAGCTAAAAGCTTATAGAGAATGATTCCTGAGTTGCCATTAAACCATTACTTTTACCTTCTTCTGAGGGAACAACTTTCTAAGTTCAACGCTTGTTATCACAGAAAGATCCTTATCCTCTCCAATCTTAGCATAATTCCATGAACCCCAAAAGGCAAAATAACAATTAGGATTTCGTAAACATGATTGGAATATAGAATAATTAACAATTGAATGCGTGCAACAAATTTGTCAAAAGTAGTTAAAGAATCAGAATGCTTAAATTCATACAACTAGGTGACAGACATATGTCTATATATAGAGAGTCAGAGCTTTAGTGAATGGACTGCAGGTGTCTTGTATATGTGAGGCTAGTCTGTTTGTTAATCAGTATTACTAATCGGTTATGGTAATAAAAGCAAAATGTTCCAATGAAAATACTATGAGAAAAATCATTAACATCTTAAAGTTGTTTACATTTCTAAGTTGCAGACACCAATATGACACTAATACCATTTCCATGGCCAGAGTAAGAGAGGAACTTCAACCTCGTATAGATGTGCTAAACGAAGAAGGACCTTTCCATCATCAAGTTCCTGCATATTCAGGGGAGAGAGTATTCATACTTTGGAAGAAGGAAACAACTTCAAAAGACAAGATGCTGTGCCATCTGAAATTGTTACAATCTTATATCTATCCCACTGAAAAGCAGAAGAGAGAAGAGCAGACTGATGACTTTCAACATACAAAGTTCCAAGTACCTGGTAAGTTATAACTGCAACATTATCTGGTAAGACATATGAGAATTCGATGCCTGAGAAATTAGTTATATGAGAGTTCATCCAGTCATCTCCATTCTGCAAAAGGAATCCATTCAGATTATCAAGAAGTATATCATCCTCATTCTGTTAATTCTACAATCTTACCACTTCAGAAAAAGCTAGTAGCAAGGGTGAATATATCTCCTGGCCAAATGAGCGGCGCCATTTGGCTCCTTCTCCTAGAGGGTCAATTCTGAAGTAATATTTTCCTTGGATCTGCAACCAAAACATCCAAGTTAAAGGTAGGAAATCCAGGCTTTTGTGCTTGTATTTCGAGACTTCACAATGATCACAAGTACAGTTTGTACATATGAGAATCAGAGAAATTATAACTCAAATCATGCCAGGAAGATTCTGAGCTATACAAGGTTAATAGTAGACAAGGAATGTAATTTAACTAAAACAAGTGATGCTCTCAGAGGTAATGCTATAAACAAGTAACATATTACGCCAATAATGGTTTTCAAGAGGGAATATGGTTACCGTCAGTCCCGTGCATTTATCAAGAACACAGACTGTTTCATTTAGAGCCTCTCCTACACCCCTGGAATCGTCAAGTAGCAGTCTCCTGCATGCAAAAGGAGTCCATGAATGCATATTGGCTTACGAGGATACTTAACACAGCCATAAAGGCATAAAACTATGTGGCAATGTTTCAACAGCAGCTTTTCTTCAACTCCATCATCAACCCATCCACAACATAAACAACATATTGGTGGTTTTTTCAGCAATGTCATCAACCATACACAAACAATGAAATTTTAACCGTTGTCATCCCAATTCCTTAGATACTGTGCTAAATACAATGGTCATGGCAGACTGATAATCAGAAGAGAGGCAACACACCTATGAAGCATCAGCTCTAATTGTCCATCTACTATGCTAGATCCTCCAACAGGTCGGTCCACTAGAATGGAGAATTCTTTCTGATTATCTTGAACATAGATTCCAAGATTTATCTGAAAAAATTAAATAAAAAAAAAGAACATAACCAATTTAACTCGAGAAAAGTAATTGTTCATCTTCGCAACTATGTGATACATGGGATAACTTGTATATGAATGCAAGAAGGTTAAGAGTTCCAATTCAAAAGGACTAATAAATCACACATAGGACAAATATCTTCGATCTCTCACCTTAACCAGTTCATGAGATATAATTCATCCTTACAACTATAAACAGAATACGTATATAAAATGTATAGTATTAAAAGCAAAAGCAAGCTGTCCTCTGACAACATAGTCACTTTCTGAGTTACATACTGGGTAATAATTTCCAGCAACAGGTTGGTTCACTTCCAAATTCCAGTCTGTTCTATAGTCACGAATCTGCAAAGTAAACAAATCTTCAGTTAGAGATGCTTCCACAGAAGAGGAATTCGTGAGAAAGAAGTAAGTCCTCCGTGCTGCCTAACTTAAAGCAATCCAACTATCTTGCTCAAATTATCTTTCCAAAAGTCAAGCTATTACCATCAAGACACTCTGACAATTGACATATTGCTAGGCCAACAACCACAAGAATGACAAAACAAAATGGGTCAGATTCAACCTACCCGCTCAATGAAATCACGTCCATTAGAATCTGTATAGAATGTCTTATTAGTCGCCATAGTAGTTGTAATTTTTGTAGTGATCTCTTTGCCAATTCCATCATCAATGGGTATTGGGCCAACCTGAAATAGCACAGTATTAGCACACCAAAAAGAAATGAAGAGAACAGATTCCACAAACACAATAAACACTTAAAGAAACATAAAGAAATGAGCCAAAAAATTAAGGAGCCATCAGTTAAGCTTACAATAAACTCGACTTCAACATGCTCTTTGCCCTTGTATAATCTGTTAATCTGCATATATTTTAAAGCAACAACAAAGTTTTTATGTGGTGGTGAAGCATAATAAGCAATCATGATGGGAAAATATTATCTAAATGATAGCAACCATGTGATAGGAAAGGCACCTGATAAATCCATGGATTCATCCGCTGATGTACCTCATCTACTATTGATCCACGTATAACTGTCACAGGAACCTGATTAACATGTTTCAGAACTAGTGAGCAATACAATATTTTACTTTTTGTGGAACATACTTAGTAAAATCATTGCAAACCTGATGTTCAGGCTTTATGGCAAATGAACCATTTGGACGGAAGATGTATGCCCCATCATTCTAGAAATTAAAATGCCAGAAACAAGATGAGATCATTTTGTACGGGTATAAAAGAAGTTGAATCCAGGTCACTTCATCTCAAACCGAAAGGATGAATAATAGACGAGGAATTTCAGCATCATACTTGTGGATCTTTTTGATTTCCAGTTCCATTATGTGCGGCATAAAAAATGAACGACTGATCAACTGATTCCCTGACCTTCATAAATTAGAAACCCAGGAATTAGGGACAGAAGCACTTCTATATTGCTACCTGAATAACTAAGAGCTACCTGAATAACTAAGTGTATAGTACAAACGCATAAAGATGTTGTGAACAATCTTGAGTAGTCAAGAATAGAAAAAATAAAAAGTAAATCCTTTTTTGGTTAACATACTGCACTTTTTCTATTAGCATAGCTAATAGGATTGTCTTGAACTGTGGAAAAAGTAAGCTTCAAGTTTCCATGACCAACTTGAATAATAGATTTCTGGTTTGCTTGAATGGTGTATGCGGATGATTTAGAGCACCGAGAACCTATAATAGACATGAAGAGATTAAAAATGACAAATCAATATCCACAACTATGAGAAATAGGTTGTAGTTTGTTCCACTAGGAAAGATTGATTTGTAAAACATGCCAAACCTTGTGTCTTTGTCCTTGAGATGCTGTAAGTATTGAAGCCAAAGGGTGGAACGGATACTGCAAATGCCAGCCAATACTTAGGTGTTTCTGGTGGAGTTATACCTAAATAGGCCTGAACATGATAGTTCCTCAAGTCCACATGAGCTTCTGTTAACGGAAGAAGTTGTGATTCGATCTCTGTTCCCTTTGAATCACGCACCACAATATCTTCATTCATGACCTAAAAAATGCAGATATCAAAGTTGGTACCTGGTACTTATAAGTTTGATATACTACTCAGGAAGATGCTCTTGTTATGCAAAACTGGAACAAGCACACTACTCTAGAAACAACTCTCTGCACAGAGTCATACAAGCAATTGAAAGAGAGAGAGAGAGAGGGAGAGAGAAACTAAGAGTCAATTGGTAATATGCAAAATTGTATGTGAATTCATAGGTCAGTAAGGGTGATAAGAATGTTGATTATAGTTATGGATAATGATGAAGACATAGTAGAAACCAAAAAAGGAACGTTAAAAATCCAGGAACTGTAATTCTGGAAATGATTAGTTGCCAAACAAATGTGTTAAGAAAGTTATCGAATATATTGCTTGTTATATTAAGCAAAGACTTAATATATTACTAGAAGTAAATACAGAGATACTCACAGGAACTCGAATCACATCCTCTCTCTTCCATCCAAGAGAATTATAGACCACAAGAATCTAGAAGTATATATATCAATAAGTCATCTCATTTTAGATTAAAATTATCCAGCAGAGCTAAATATGTAGAAATATCACCTGGTGGTGGTATCATATAACATCCTTACCAAGTTTTCCCCACTAGATAGACTGATTTCTGACCCAGGACAGTAGCTTATATTCAGAAGTGGGCACTGAGATAATGACAAAGAGAACCAAGTCAAAATTCAGTTTAGAGTAAATTTCATTTGAAGACAAAAAGAAAACAAAGAATAAGTAACTTACTAGTCAACTGATATGTAAGATGGAAAAAATGTTCTAATAAAGCTAACCAAGTCTTATATTAATTTCAATGTGTATCCTAAAGTTTGTAATCCAGAAATTGACCCACTTGAATTATTATGATAACCATCACTTAAAAGAATGCAATAACAAAGAAGACCATGGTATCTCTTAAGTGCCATAAACTATGGGGAGCACAAAAATAGGAAAAATAAAATAAAATAATCTTAGTATTAACAATACACAAAAAATGGTTAACAATGCTAAAGGGTACTGATCTTTGCCTGTTGAAATTTTGTAGCTGTATTCTGACATCCAATTTCTGATCTTGACCCAACCAGGGAAGTAAGTGCAGATGCAACAACCTTTTCAGCCTGTAGAAAAGAGTTTTTACATAACATTTTGCAAAACTAGAATAACTTATTATTAACTAGGTTTTAAGCCATCTATTTAATAGCGGGGATATACAAACTAATTAAACTTCCAAAATTGGATACTTTACCTATCGCAATATAGAACTAATTCCTATGTAGGATAGAAACATAAAGGGTATTAGATCTGTTATTACATTATAATAGATAAGAAAAATGGTAGTCAAAAAGCTCTGATCAAATCATGTCTCACCTCTGTGTAACCTATTGACAATCGCTTGGCATAATCATTAGCCACATGTTGTTTTTCTGTACCAGTCACTGCATCATGATGCTGTGCAATCGCCAAAGCATCAGCCAATGAGTCTGTGTTTGGCCCCATGTTATTCCTTCCTTTGAAAATCTCTAATTGCCTTGCAGCCTGACAAAAATCAGTAGCACATTGGTAGAACTAAGAGGAAATAAAGAATACGCTTTGGAAAGGAAAAATACAATTGTTTATTGAATGCAAATAAACTGATATGGAGAGTACTGGAGAATCTCACAGACAACCACACCAGTAACAAAAGACAATTCAAGCTGCCTAAACTCCAAGAATATATTTAAAAATAGAAAGATTGCACACCCTAATGACAATTGTATAGACCTATTTATAGACTTGACTCCTAGAGACCTAATTGTAGATAATAATAAATCCTAATTGAAGATAACAAGTAACCTACTTCTACTGAAAATCGGAAACTAACATGTAACCCACTTCCACTGAAAATCTGAAACTACCAACTCTTCCCATTTTTCCTCTAATAACTGCCATCTAATTACATTATTTGCTCTTGACTTAGTCTTCTTGTGAAAGTATGTCTTTAGTGGTCTATCACACATGAATAGACAATAAATCAATATTGGACTGCATAAGCCTTCAAATAACTAAAACAAATGACAGGGAAGCTACCATGTAATAGCCACTCAGCATTCTGACATAACGTTTTATTGCTGATCTGCTTGTAAAGTACCCAGTCCAGTAAGCATTTGCACGATCTGCATAACTGGATCGTCACATGTTCCAGATGTTAAATATGCTCAATGATAAGGTAACAACCCACTAACAGATTGTAATAGCCGTTAGACAACAAACTCACGGGAAGAAGTCATCAGTCTTTATCGGCCACAACTCTTTTGCAGCATGCTTTGCATCTGTATATATGGATGGCGTAGAATAGAGTGCATTTACACGTCCATCCTGGAAACACTCATAACTTATTATCATAATGACTTGAGCTGATTTCATAACAAGATGCAAATTAATATTGCCGGTTCCAAAATATTACATTTTGATTTTGTTACCCAAAGTGAAAAGCAAGTTGGCATTATATCTTGGAATGAATCCATTTGGAAATACTCTCCAACTTGATTGACTTTAAAGTCCGCTTTTTTTTTTTTTTACAATAGCTATGGATCTAAAAGTCTCAAAAATGGACTTTTGACCATTTCTATAGGCTAAAACAAGTAAATATTAGGTGTCTTAGAACAACAACCACAAGTTTGTGCCACTGGTATCTTATTTCTGTTTAAGTACACTAATGATACAATTAATTGTTACATCACATCTTTGCATATCATCCGGATACTAATTTCCTTGATTAGGGAACTCTCTGATATTCATCATTTTATTCAACAGCATGGCATTGGTGGTCTCAAAGAATAACTTGATAGTATACAATATAAAACAAAATCAGACGCATTTGCGTAACAGTTACCATATTCACATAGTGAATAAACTTGTCCATCTGCCGGAACCATGTGTGTGCATATTGATACTTGAAATCTGTCCCCATAGTCCACATTATATGATTTGTACGAGTTATATTGGCCTGCGAATGAATTGTCATTAAGTGGAAGGACCATTTGAAAAGGATGCAAAATTTCTTTTCATGCTAATAATATCAGCAACTCAGTTCAACTGTAGGTCCCAGTCTAACCCAATGTGATGAGTAGCTTCACCCCTAAGAAACTTTTAAGTTGATATGACCAAGGTCAGCAAGTAATATCACCAGAATAAATGCATCTTTAGTAAAATCCCTTAAATCTTAAAAAAATCCAGTCACATATTTTGCACCACAATATCTTGAGGCAATTTCAGTAAACAAGAATGAGAGTCGATTTGTTTTAGCATGGACATGAGAAGGGAGAAACAAATTAAAAGCTAATGGGGATCCTCAAAATTGGCGAAACTCTTGGACAATTTGAGAGTAAAATTATTCCATACCTTGACAGATTAGCTATTACCTGTGCTACTGCAGCAGCAACAAAGTCATTGACTCTTTCTTGAACATTATAATCAAATAAGTCCAAATCATCCTTAAAGGAAGAGAGATCCAAATTAATAAAATAAAACACTGAATATTAGTGAGCTCATAAGAAAAGAGACCTTTTTCTCATGACTTACTTGGACAACGGGGGAGATATCGTTGACTTCAAAGTAGAAACCACCAGGAGGAGGCTCATAGTTCACTGGAAATGCACCAGCAAAAATCTAGAACAGCAATAAAAATAGTTAAAATAAGATGATATATTTCGTGTTACCAATAGTTCCAAAATGACAGGAAAAGCTCCCCAAGATAATTCCTTACAAACTCCACCAAATGAACAAATGATGAAACCCATGTAAATCAAAGCAAAAATGCACATAAGCTAGAAGAAGCAAGGCAAATCCATTCATTTTACCTGTGATGATGATCCAAAACTCTTGGAACCCTGCCATACTACTTCAAGGCTTTTCTCAATTTTGCGTTTTGCCCTGTCCTGGTAATCTATCCGCCCAAAGAAGAAAGAATCAAATCCAACCTAGACCAATATCAATAGCAACTATGTTATCAATCACTTGAAAAAGCTCCATAGGAAATTCAGATAGTTGGCGAAAATTTAGGCAAAACTATGAATACTTCAGCTCCCAGCAAGTAAGCCTGCACTGCAGAATGTCCGAAAGGATCAATTTGCCAACCAATTCTTGGGGTCACACCAAAGTCCTTTTTAATAAATCTGTGCCCAAGGGTTGTCTGGTCAATCATGTCAATATAATGGGTCACAGCTTCATCATGCATACACCAGCCTCCATTTCTGCAACAAGCAGGGCAAAAGAAACCAAAATGAAGAGCCAAAGTCCAACCATTTTGTGCTTCAGAACATAGATGAAAAGCAATCATTAATCAGTTCAACTAAACAGAAACTTAGGGACAACGATATTGCTTGTAGAGGTAATGTTTTAAACAGTTTATTTTACATGAATTCTAGTTGACCGGAGTTGACTAGTTGCTTCACCACAAGCTGCATTGCTTCACTCTGATCCCTCCACCATCGTTGGAAAAATGCCTACATAACAAAGAATTACAACAGAAATGAACGGAACGAAATATTTGGAGATGACAATAGCTCATTACTTAACAGGTCACAGTATAGTGGCTAGTTAGAATTGAGGCAAAAATTCTTATTCAATGAAGCTCCACAGTCCTCACCACTTGCGTCATAGGAGATTCAGTGTTAGCAGTAACTCAAATAATTGAAGTTTTTTGAGATTTTGCCCCAGTGTTCGGTCCATTGTAATTGTGAACACCACAATGACACTGGGATGATAGGTTCATTTTGGCATAAACGCAAGGGAATAAAATGGTCCTATGCAATTCTCCAATTTTAATCACCAATTCTCTTGTTTTCATTTTGCAAGTGTTCTCTCTTGCAAGTTAGCGAGCAAATATGGTCTAAAAATGAATATGCGTCAAACAAATCAGGTATGAACATTTGAAGCTCAGTGTATTCAAGAAGCACGAACAAGAAGTCTAATTTCTATATTTCCCTACTATCGAAAGCTAACTGGCCAAAGATTAAAATGTTTTGGTTTTCCATCCGCCTTTCCCTCCATATTCTATTTTCCCATTTTCTTAGTAGTCAAGCATTAGTCGGAAAATAGAAAGACCGAAAAGATAGTTGCCTGTTCAACGTATATAAATTTTCTATTCTTGTCAGCCAACAGCGCTGGAATCAAAGAATCCAACACATTTTGAACGCAAGCAACCTGTAATATCAAGAACGATAAGTATAGTCAATATCATTGAAAACATCTAAAGCTTCAGCTTCCACATGAAACAATGCACCGCTAAGGTGTCTGTGAGCAAATACAATTACATACATAAGTATAAGAAGAAACAAGGAATTACCTGGATGGAATTGTTAGAACCAACATAATACTGGTCAACAGTCTTTAACCAGCCAACATCGTCATGGGTATGGGGAACCAAGTGGACATTGAGCTTATCAGGAACTATGCCCTGTGAAGTGTTGTAGACCATGTACTTGGATTGGCCGCAAGAAATCGCAATCCCAAGTAACAGAAACACAAAGAAAAAGACCCTAATCCCCATTAGAGACAGATGAGCTTCCAATGTAAAAAAAGCACTCGACTTGATCAGGAGTGAGAGGGAGACTGTTATGGCTTATGAGTTTCTGATTGTATACAAAATGGATACGTCGGAGATTCAGGGGGAGAGAGAGAAACAGAGGTCAACTTGTATCAGACTCAAGTGAAGAGTTCCGCTGCAAGGGAGCCAGCAGCAAGTACAGCGTTTTAGCTTTATCTAATAGCTAGTAAAACTTAAACTACGCTGAAAATCGGTTTAATTGATCCCCAAATGACTCCACAGCCACTCTATAAATACTAAGAACTGAATGAATGGGTAGGCTACTTCATGTGGCTTCATTCACCACAGTGGATCTGGTGGGTAAAATATCATTTGCAGAAGGACTGTGGCTCTGACTTTACTCAAGGTTGAGTCTTTGAAGCCACGTTAAGGTGACCCAAAAGATCCCTACTTTTTAGCTCTTGGACTGACTAGGAATGGCCATTCCTTATCTCTTCCGTGACAGTATTTTTAAAAATATGTTTTAAGAAAAACATTAGTCTATATTAATTATGTATATTAGATGGTGATCAATTTTGCCTGGAGCCCTTATTGCTTCATGAGAAATAAAGAATGTTACTAATATAAGAAATAAGAATTAAAGAATGTTTTGCCTTGATAGTATTATACAAGTTAAATAATTTTGTGTACCAATAATTGAGATTCCTTGTGATCACAATTTGAAAGACTTTTAAGGTAGTGTTTTGATAAGGTAGTGTTTGACACTTTCTTTTCTTCCACATTATCCTATCCTTTTTCTGTTCGAAACAAGACATGAAAAGCACATCTGTATCATTTTAACTAATTGAACCACGTTCTTCTCGCTTTGACATTTTAAGTTTGAACTTTTCAATTTTTGCTCGAGTGAAATCTCGAGAAGCAAACTGTTAATTGTAATTTTACTCAATTTGTAATATTAGTAATAAATATAAAAATATTGATTAAATTTTTATTATTAATTTTATTAATATATAAATTAAGGTATTTTACGTAAAGTATAAAATTTTGATAAATCAAACTCTACATGAACATTTACGTAAATTAATCCTATTTATATAAAATTTCAATGAAAATAATATTTGACTGCTAATTTATATACAATTAAATTAACTTTAATGTAAAAAAAATCACAGAAACAACCCTCCCAATAAAAAAATCAGAAAGCGTTGAATTTCTTTAGGTTTGGTTCAGTCGGATTTTGCTGGGGCTGAACATCATTGTTTGGATCCATGATTCTGGATGGCTTTGGCCGCCGAACACCTGCAAAACAAGTAAAGGCTTGCCGGGAGTTGGTTCCCGGAAGGCCCCTCCGACGCTCAAGTTAGTCTTTTGAGAGTAAATCGGTCGAAGGGAACGAAGGAAAACTAGGGTTGTATTGTTGTACCTGTATTATGGTAGAGTAGTACCTTATATATGGCGTGGACGCTAGGTTTAGGTCTTCATGCAGATCATTGTGTTTGCATGGGAGACTAACTCCTGTGAGTGGGCCGTGGATGCATGGATTGAACATCCTGGGCCTGGGCCTAGCACAGCCGACCCGACCAGATATTATAATATGTGTTCTGGTAGATAAGTGTCTTTTGACTATTTTGAATCAAAACAAGTTAGAAATGTATGATTTGCTACAAAAATGAGAAAAGAAATTGTTCGTCAAGAAGTTAAATATTTGACTCAACATAGTAGATTGTGGGATCCTAAAAATGTTTATGATGTATTTTAATAGAATAAGGTAAAATCCTAAATATATTTAAAATAGAACTCTATATTGTCTCTTATACTATTTGATTTATTTTAAATATGTTATTTATTCATACAATAACTTATGTAGATATTTGGCAATTATTTTTTAGGAAGATGAAGCAGTGGAAAACATAATTCTTGACATAAATAAGATAAAGGAAATAGATTTAAACCTAAAAGTGTTCATGAAAATACCTGATCTTAAGTTTCTCAATTGATATGGAAGTTCTATAGAAATAAGCAATCTACATCTCTCTTAAGGTCTTGATTATCTTCCTACTAAGTTAAGGTATTTTTGTTGGGATAAGTATCTATTGGAATCTTTTCCACTTAATTTCCAATCAGAGAATCTTGTGGTGCTTAGATTATGTGACAGTAACAAAAAACAGTTATGGAACAAAGCCAAGGTACCTAATTTATATATTGCTTATGTTTTGTTATTTTTGTTAACTATAAGAAGATTTAGTGGCATCTCAAGAGACATATGGAATGTTGAGTATGATTGTTAATGGTTTTTAGAGTTTGATTAAAGTTCCCTCTTACATTGATGGAAGTCAATTAGGGAAGTTAACTTCCTTAAGTTTGGCAGACAACAAAAGTATAACTCATCTTCCAAATGGTAGAATGGATTTCTAGAAGCTCTTTAAGGCCTTGATCTCAATGGGTGTTAAAATTTGAATATGTTCCCTAATTTCAAGCAGCATCAAAGAGCTATACTTAAGTTGGACTGCCATAAAAGAGATACCTTCATCCTCTATTGAATACCTTGATAAATTAAAGAAATTAGATATGAGGTATTGTAGACAGCTTAAAAGCCTTCCAAGCAATTTTTTAACAAGTTAACATCTCTCACACAACTTTATCAAGAGGGATCCTCATGCTTGAAGGCGCTTCCTGAAATTTTGAAGCCCATGGATAATTTGGAGCGTGTTAACTTAATGGAGACATTCATAGAGAAGTTCCCATCGTCAATTGGCAATCTCAAAGGGCTTAAGGAGTTACAAATAGGTTTTCAAAATTTTGAAAATTGTTTTGTAGAAGACCAGTATGCATTGGCTTCGTCGTCAGAATGTTTCTCTTCATTACAAACCTTAGTCATCTACAAGTGTAATTTAAGAGAATTGTCTTAGGACTTGTGCTTTCCATCTTCTATAAAAAGTCTATACTTGATTGAAAATAACTTTGAGAGAATTCCTGCAACCATCAAACAACTTTCACGGCTAGAATTTCTCGATATAATAAAGTGCGAAAGGCTTCAATCCTTGCCAGAACTTCCATCGGGTGTCTCCGCTGTCTTGGCAAAAGATTGCAGATCACTAGAACAAATATGGACCCTCGAAGAGCTACTCCTTGACTCACAAAATGAAAAAATATGTTCGTTTTATAAAGTCTTCCATTTTTGGAATTGCTTAAAGTTGGATCAAGATCAATGTCAAGCTGTCACAAATACGCTGTTGAGGAATCATCTAACTACTTTTACAAGAACTTAGTCATTCGTAGGTAACCCTCATTCTTTATTTGGGAATCAATAGTTTGAGTTATAAATTTTTGTTGTCAGAGAAATTTTCAAATGGGTTATCCAGGAAGTAGAATACGAGAGTGGGTCAACTATCAAGGCATGGGTGATTCCATTCAAATCCGCCATCCTTCTCATTAGTTTAATCTTTTGGGATTTGCTTTGTATCTGTGTGTTGATTCTGTGTGAGAAACCTTCCATCTTACATATGATTGCTATTTTGGAGACAATTACTGTTATATATGTTAAGATATATGGCATATATCTTATTTTTTTATTTTGGCATTTTTGATAAATGGACATCTAAGATAATGTTGATGAGTTCAAAATTCAAATCCATTTTAATTGAATTTAATTAGGCAATAACAACTAGCTTGTGGTGTGACTAAATAACAATTCTTGCTCAACTTGGACTTTTGGGATAATAGTTTAAGCGTGATAAAACTCTATCTTGAGTTGGAGTGTGTATAGATCTCGTCTACGTGTGGGTAGAAGTGAGTTGTGTGAAATCTTGATATTGTGCATGTGTGAAGACTTGTTGGTGAAGTGGGGAACAAATACAGGATAGATTTTGAGTGAATTACGTAACATACATTGGTGGCAGTAGTGCAAAGTGTGAAATTGGAAGAGGGTGTAAGGTGTAAGTTTTGTGTTGTATGGGTGTTGATTGGCTGTTTTGATGTTGGTTGCATGTTAGTGAGACTTTTGGTGGTGAACTTGTTTGTTTTGTGGTAGGCCTTTGGTTGGAGGACCTAGATGACTTTAGTCTTTTGTGTAGTTGTCGATTGGATAGATGGGAGTGCAGTTGTGTTTTGATTTCATCTTTGTGTGAATCAACTTGGGAATTTCATTTTATGCTTCAATGTCTTTCCTCCATGAAAGCATTCCTTGAGATAGTCTATTTGGATTTATGGCTGATGGGTTATTAGAACTCCATCTTATGATGACTCTTTGAGCATCTCGTGACCAAGGGGGCTGAAGTGTCTATTGCCTTGAGTGTGTTTGTTGGCTGGGCTGCTGACGGAGATTTTGGGGCAGTTGTGATTTTGCTTTTGACATTGCGTGAATCAACTATCCATATTTCTAACTCTTTAACATCAAATTGTAGTGGCATTTTCAAGGTAATTGATTCATCTTTCTGGTGTATGTGTCATTTTGGTGCTGCCTTTTGGCTTTATGAAGTGTGGTTTGAGTGGCTCCCTTTGAAGATTCATGATTGAAAGTTAGGTGCAAAATCCTACCTGCTAACTATGATAATTTACTTGGTGAACGACTTTCATATTTATCTTAGAAGGAGCTGAATTTATCAGGAAGTTGTTCCTTCATATCTCAAGTGTATTTAGTTTTCATTTTTTATTATTCTAATCACCTGAGTTATTCGTTTATTGTTCTTTTGTTAAAAGATTGATTGAGAAAATCCTTTGTTGAAGTTAGTACGAGGCGGTCATATTATTGGGTGTGAAATTCTTTCGCAGGAAGTGAGGTTGAGAAATAGTGTCAAGAGTTAAGTGATGTCAGCTTAGTAAAGTCTTGGGTAAATTTATTGTAGTTCAGTGAAAGTATTAAGCTGGGTAAGGGCCCCGTATATATAAACAAGGTGTGCCGAACTGTGTTACCAAATTTTTGGTGTTATTTTTTATTTCGTTTTTTATTGTTTTTTTTGTTTTTGTTTGTGCTAGAGACAAACACGATAAAATTGAAAAGTTTGCGAAACTTCTACCTCCTTCGATTTTTCAAGATATATGGTATATGTCTTCTTTTTTTTGGCATATTTATTATTAATTAGACCTATAGGATATTAATTGGATGATGATAGCTAATCAAGTATCTTTTTTTGACTTGGATTCAAAAAGCTATTGGAGATAATCTTCTAGTTATGATATAGTTCTATCTCTAACTAATGTGTATCTTAGAAAGATGTGGTATGGATCATGGGTGTATGGCTGAAGGGGGCATTGTTGGAATTTTTGTGTTAGGTGTTAATTGATTTTTGTGAATAGCTGAAGTGGCATCGTGATTTTAAGGTGTGAGAGATACGACTAGTTGATTTCTTTTAGGTGTAAGGTGTGTGTTTTATGTTGTATGGGTGCTGATTGGCTATTTTAATGTTGGTTACACGTTAGTGAGACTTTTGGTAGTGAACTTGTTTGTTTTGTGGTAAGCCTTTGGTTGGAGGACCTAGGTGACGTTAATCGTTTGTGCGGTAGTCGATTCGATGGATAGGAGTGAATATGTGCTTTGATTCCAACTTTGCATGAATCAGCTTGGGAATTTCATTTTATGCTTAAGCGTCTTTCCTCCATGAAATCATTCCTTGAGATAGTCTATTTGGATTTATAGCTGATTGGTTATTAGAATAACTCCATCTTATGAAGACTCTTTGAGCATCTCGTGACCAAAGGGGATGAAGTGTCTATTACTTTGAGTGTGCTTGTTGGCTGGGTTGTCCATGGAGATTCTGGTGCAACTGTGATTTTGCTTTTGACATTATGTGAATCAGCTCTCCATATTTCTAATTCTTCAACATCAAATTACTAGTGGTGTTTTTAACACTCACGATTGAACCTAAGTGATAAATCAATTTAATTGCACATATTTTGGACGTAATTATTGTTAAGGTGTTGAAATTATTATCGGAATTTAATGGAATTGTTCTATAATTGTTTACAAATAGTTTTCAATACTCTAAGGACGAAAAAGGACCAAAAAGGCGCAAAAGAAGGAAAGAAATACGAAATCCCCAATCTGGACGAAATTATGAGATTAGGAGGCATGGGCATGCCTAAGGATGGAATCTGAAATTTGCAGATTTTCCAGAATTCCTTTCCAATTAAAATACAATCGCCCAAGATCTTCTTGCCCTCTTTCCAAGAAGACTCCTACCGAAATTAGATGTACACCTGATCTAGACAAAAGGAAGACAAGATAA
>JANITX010000008.1:39549798-39566048 GCA_027564395.1 Erythroxylum ulei
TCTGATTTTATATACACCGTGGGTTAACTTCTTATTTCCAAGAGTTGTTTTTCTGGGATTGTGCGTGAAATATACATGGTGCATTTAGTGTCCCATATGGTTTAATTGGAGTTATTAAAGCTGGACAATATGCGTGATTTCTTGGCTGTGTCATTCTTCATTAGTTGTATGTGATTTCTTTATTGAATTGTTTTTGGTTGGATGTGCGCAACTTCTTGGCTGAATAGTGATTGGTTGGCTACATGTGGTGTGCGTGTATAACTCCATCTTAGGCAGCAATGATTATTAATTGATTCCTCTATGGGTTGCGTATTCTTTGGTTGGTAAATGTGTTATCGGTGCAGCTATGGCTTCGTGTTGGTGTTTATGTCAATCAACCCATTGTTGTTGCGACGACTTCTAGATTTATTTCAGTGGAGTTGAACCTTTCGGAAAGTTGTTCTTCTCTTTTTTTGTCTCAAGTGTATTATGTTTTTATTCTTAGTTGATTCATCACTTCAGTTATTTTTTTTAATTGTCTTTGAATTAAAAGTTGTTTAGAAAAATCCTCTGAGGAGATTAACACGAGTCGGTCATGTTATTGGGTGTGAAATTCTTTCATAAGAAGTGAGATTGAGAGATAGTGTCAAGGGTTGAGTGGTGTCGGCTTAGTAAAGCCTTGGGTAAATCTATTGTACTTTGGTGAAAGTGATTAAATTGAGTGAGGGCCCCGTAGATGTAGGCAAGGTATGCCACATTATGTTACCAAATTTCTGGTATTTTTTATTTTATTTTTGATTGCTTTTGTTTTCGTTTGTGCTAGAGACGTCCACAGTAAAATTGAAAATTTTGCAAAACTTCTGCCCCCTACGGTTTTTCAATAACAACAATTCCCTAATAGAACATTTATTGCTTTGAGTTTTAACAAACACAGCATAACACATGAATTTGTGCAACAACTATTCAGGATTAAGAATATGAGAGTTTGATGCATTGTGAGCATTGAACTCAATCAAGTCAATTAAAAACTTCCAATAAATTGTAGATGGTTCTACATGTGACTTATAAAACTTAAAAAGTTGGCCTAACAACTTCTCATCCAAGCTACGAGGTTGACCTCGTAGTCTACACCAAATTTTTTTAGGTTTGCAGGATTCAAACCTCAATGAAGTAAAAAACTCAAGTGCTAGTTCATGAAAAATGGGGTAATCTATATGCACAAATTGTCTCCAGCCACCTTTATTAAACAATTTTATCAATTTATCTTTCAACCCTATTTATTCTAATACATCAAATTTGAAATATCGCAGTGCAAGAATGGATCTAGTTTTTAGGACAACAGACCTGTCGCCTTTTTCCTTGGAATAAATGGGAAAAGGAGCACCATAGTCGGCTGCAATGTCTGCAGCAATCTGGCCTCCCACCTCAACTTCAATAGTTTCGACATCTTTCTTTGATCTTAGAGGCATAATAGCGTGAAAACCTGTAAATATTATCAAAAGAAACATGATAAATTTGAGAAAGAAGACATACAATCCTTAGAGACAGAAACCTGCGAAATTGAAGGGAAGGAAGGAAAAACAAAAACAACAAAAATGTGTACAATGGCGAAGAATTTGATGAAAAATCTAAGCAAACATACAAGATTTGGTGGAAATTTCAAACAAAATTAGCAAAATCTGTCGAAGAAGGGTTGTGCAAGTCGAAACTAGAGAGAGCGGTTCGTAAAGAAGAAACAAAATCTGGTTTGCTATGCGTTTGATATGCACCATTGTGACTAATATGTAATTAATAATAATCATAATAATAAATAATTACATAATTAACAATTAATTAACAATAAGAATTACTAAAAACATGTAATAATTAATAATTACTAATAACATTAATAATTTTTTTAATAATATTTAATAACGAACAATATCATAATTACTAATCAAATAATAATTAATCAATAATAATTATTAAATGATTCTAATAGCATACTTTCAATCAATTATATTGAATTAAACAATTTAAAATTATATCTTTCTCACAAGTGTGACACTTATTATATAAACATTTTTAGGCGTGACAATTATATGAAGCATGTCACTCTACACTTAATTAATGTTAAATAATAAATATATTAATTATCAAAATTAATAAATTTGCTAATTAATTAATCTTATTTTAATTAATTAATTATACCTTTTATATGTGTTTAATACATTATAATTAAATAATCAATTAATTATGTTATAATTAATCAACTAATTACTAATATTTTAGTTAATTAATTAATTATTTAATAAAAATGTTATAGAATTTTATAGGTGTTAATTGCCTTGTAAGAAAAAAAAGAAAATAATATGCACGGTTGTGAATTAAGAAATTACAACCTTGCATGGCAGTCACGCCTCTGAATATTAAGTCGCAAGCGTGACTACATACCTATATATCTACATCAATTAATTAATTATATATTAATCATTATTAATTATAACTGAATAAACTTAAAAGTTAATGATTAATAATTAATTTATAAATAAAGCATATTTTAATAAAGCAATTAATTTATTATATTCTAATTACCATTAATTATATCAAAATAATTAATTAACAACACTAGGCATGACAATTAAGAGGTTATTGATTAATTATTACAATAATTAAGTATACTTTTTATATGTGTTAAATATATTATAATTAATTAATCAATTAATTATGTTATAATTAATAAACTAATTAAAATTTTAAATTAATAATTAATTATTTAATAAATAAAGTTATAGAATTATGTAGGTGTTAACATACACGATTGTGACTTCTACTTTATTAAGCCCATTGACATTAAAGCATGTGTGAATTATACTTAATTAATAAGTTAGCGGAAGATGTTAATTATATTTAATAAACACATTTAATCAATTAATAATATTTAAATTAATTAGATCCAAATTAAATATTTAATTATATTTTAATTGATTAAGCAATCATTTATCGTATAGTTAATTAATTGATCATATTTAAATAAATTAATTACATTTTTATACGTGTTAAATATATTATAATTAATCAATCAGTTAATTATGTTATAATTAATCAACTAATTAATAAAATTTTTAATAAATATTTATTTATTTAATAAACAATTTTATAAATTACATTGGTGTTAATTATCCTGTAAAAAGAAACACAATATGTTAAAGCATAGGAGTCACGCCTGTGACTATTAAATCACAGGCGTGACTACTTAACTTATATATATACTAAATATTAGTATATAATAATTAATAATAACTAACATATGTAGTAAATATTAACATCTACCACTTTATCAATTAATTGTATTTTGATACATCCACTATTTAATTATATATTAATTATTATAAATTATAACTGAATAAACTTAACAATTAATAATTAATTTATAAATAAATTATATTTTCATAAATCATTTAATTTATTATATTTTAATTATTATTACTTATATCAAAATTAATTATTTATTTAATTAGATAGTTGTATTTAAATTAATTCATTATATTTTTTATGTGTTAAATATATTATAATTAATTAATCAATTAATGATGTTATAATTAAATAATTAATACTTTCCTAATAAATTCAGATGCCCATGAAATTTGTTAGATAGGAAAGAAAATGTGTAACGAGTTCATGTTCCAAATTTCAAGTGAATCGGAGTCGAAGGATGTTCAAAACTATTATATATCTCTACACTCTCGCTATCACGATCGTGCAATTTCAGCTGATTCTTCGGTGTCACGATCGTTCACTTGCAGCTCTTTTGAAGCTCCCTCTTTGTCACAACCATGCTTGTGCACAATCATGATAGAGGTTCTTCTCCAGATTTTTACGAAACATCATTTTTCATCACTCCTTCCTCTCTTTTGCTTAATCTACGATTTCTGACTTATGTTTTTACTATTTCCTCTTCATTTTTACTTCCATTTGCAACTCAACTCATTCCAATACAAATCAAAATCTATGACTGATTTAAATTAAAATTAATCTAAAATTTATAAAAAATTACAGTTAATGATTAATAATTACTGGATAAATTAAAATTTATTAAATATAATTTATATATAATTAATTTACTAATTAAATTATAATTAATAGAATGACTATTTATTATTATTAAGTTAATTAAGTGTAAATTCACAGGCATGAATTAAGGGTTACTGTGACAAAGATAACTTTTTCATTTCTTAATTTAATATATTTAAAGTATAGTTAATTAATTAATTTTGATATAATTAATAATAATTAAAATATAATAAATTCATTGATTTATTAAATTATACTTTATTTATAAATAAATTATTTATCATTAACTGTTAAGTCTATTATGTTATAATTAAAAATAATTAAGGTATAATTAATTGATTGATGTGTTAAAATATAATTAATAGATTAAGTAGTTAATATTAATATTTAATAAATATGCTAGTCATGAGCCTACATTATTAATTGTAAATTTTTATTAATTATTATATACTAATATTCAGTATATATGTAACTCTTCAAATGTTAAATAGTCATGCCTGACCGTCATGCACAATCGTGACTTAACAAGTCACAGTTATTTGGTTTTAGCAGTTAATTAACACCTATATGATGTTATAACATCTTTTATTAAATAGTTAATTAATGAATTAAAATATTATTAGTTTGTTGATTAATTATAACATAATTAATTGATTATTTAATTATAATATACTTAACAAATTATTAAATTATTAATTAATTCTTAATTATTAACATTTCATTATTACTTTTGTTATTATTAATTATTTATTATACTTCGGAATATACTGAACGTACATGTTATTATTAATTATTAACATTATTAATAATTTATAATTATTAATAATTTATAATTATTTATTAACTGTTTTAAGCACAACAAATATCACAAAATGTCTATAATTGCATCCAAAACAACAAGAGTTCCACAAATAATTCAAGAAAAACTCTTAAAAAATATTTAGTTGCTCATAATCATGAACAATCCGACAAAATCCATGGTTTTCTGCACTCTTCATTCCTTTTGTAAGCTCCACACATTGTCCTTCCTCTCCATCAGATGTCATTGTCATTTAAATTCTCTAAATCTATCCAGTTGTGCCATTAAATCATCTATACCGCATGCATAGCTACAAATTTGATACCTACACAGTTCATCAATGACGTGCATCGATCCATCCTATAAATGGGCTCCAAAACTACCCTCAAACACTAAATAATGAAAATAAGCAACTAAACACTTCAAAGATCAAGAAAAGATGCAAAAAATGCTAAAGATAAAATAAACTAGAACTAAAACGCATAAAGAAGCACTTAAAAACAGATGAAACAACCAATCCATTCTATCAATTCATCATCCCAAGGATTAAAAACATGCAATCTTTCAAACTTCGGCCACTTGAATGTCCAATTACTACACACATCATGACTATGGGCATACATAATCAAACTCAAATTCTGACACTATCAATCAAAGGCAAGCATAGACTCAAAATGGATCTTCCTCACTAAATTTGCTCATTTCACTCAAGTGTTTAAGGTTAGTGTTTCGCTCAAGACTCCCTATAGAAAAGTAAAGTACCAAAGGCTTGCAAATATACCAATTCTTCTCCACAGTGAATACATGCAGAAATAGATCAAAAGGACTTTGCTCAGGGTTATAATGGGGCTAGGGTTTAAGGTATGTCAAAGAGGTTTGAGTGCTCATCACTTATAGAGTACTACGTATGCAAAGGGACAAAAAATGATTTCTGAGACATATGAATGGATATAACTAGCTATTCCTCACTTCTTTTTACTACTATATGTCCTTTTTTGTTTTTGTTTTTTTTCCATTCTTTTCACAAAAATCAAGAAACACAACTAACATTAGCAACTACTTGTAATGTGCTGTAAAAGTAGAGGTACAAAGAAAGCTACTCAAAGTGTCTCAAAAAAAAGATTTTTGTTAAGAATCCCAAACTGAAGCAACTTAGCACTCTATTAAACTTGTGATATCATAGGATAAAGGGGTTTAAGGTTTAAAATGAAGGTTTTTTACAAATAAAAAAGTCAAAGGCTTCAAGAAGTTTCCAAAGGACAAAGACATAGGTTGTTTTTTAAGTCAAGGGCTAAAAAAACAAGGGCCTTAATCATTTCTATTTATCATGCATCTCGTAGATTGAAATCGATTCAAGGCAAGTTCTAGATACTACTTATGGGAGTATCACACAATCAAAGAAATGATATGACTATGGAATAGAGTCATATAGGCTCAACTTCTCACTTAGGCTCAAATGAAAATCCATCATGTTTTTACACATCACCTAATCACTCAAATATGAATTTTTGAATAAGCCTATGTAACCAACTACTTCAGCCAATCCGCATGGTTCACCTTCTATCCAAGTGGCCTAATTCAATCTTCAAGCTTATGACTTAATCCTATCCCGACTACTATGATAGAATTTCAAGGCAACAACTCCTAACCTAATATACAACCTAATATACTACAAACAAAGAACACAATTTCTAATGCCAAAAATCACAACACAAAACAAGTACCAATGCGTAGTCATAAAAGAATTAGAAACAACAAAGAAACAAATACACAAAACAAAAAAATGAGGGAGTTTAGAAAGCTTATAGATAGGGTGAGGCGATGAGGTTGGAGATGGCACGTGAAGTCCTTGCATCTCCCAAGACTTGTGGATTTTCTTTTCAAGCTTTCGCTATTGGTGGGCTATCAATTGCATTTGTTCATTCGTTTGGTGAAGTTGCTCTTGCGTCTTCCTGCTACTGTTAGCTAGGAGTATGTATTTCCTGCTATTGTTAGCTAGGAGTATGTATACTCTCTCCTAATCCGTTGGGCCCTCTGGTTCCTTACTTGAGTCGAATGAGTCCACAGAAACTCCAGAACTATAAGCCCTACCTGAAAACCTGTGCTTGACTGCAGTACGTGTCCGAGGATCTCGAAGCTCCATATTGTCATGTGATAACATTTTTGCACGTCTTAAGTACGGTGCATCAAAATACTCATAATGAATAAGGGTTAGTCCAGTAACATCAATTTGAAAATGCTAGGCCAAGCAGTAGCTAAATAACCCATTCCTAGCGATGTTCCCTTCTTTGCCATAGATTGGGTCAAAGATTGGGGGAAAAAGAGAGCACATGTTAGATTTAATCTTTTCATCTATGCAATATAATAACAACAATTCCTTAGAACATTTATTGTTTTGAGCTTTACGAAACACAGCATATCACATGAATTTGAGCAACAGTAACAATTCAAGATTAAGAATGTGAGAGTTTGATGCATTGTGAGCATTAAACTCAGGCAAGTCAGTTAAAAATTTCCAATAAATTGTAGGTGAGAAGTCCTTATGAGAATCTTCTACCTGTGACTTAGAAAACTAAAAAAGTTGGCCTAACAACTTCTTATCCAAACTACTAGGCCGACCTCATAGTCTAAACCAAAATTTTTAGGTTTACTCAGTTTAAACCTTAATGAAGTGAAAAACTTAAGTGTTAGTTCATGAAAAACGGGGTAATATATCTTGACAAATTGTCCCCAACCACCTTTATTACACAATTTCATCAATTTATCTTTCAACCCAATTCGTTTTAACACATCAAAATTGAAATATCGTGGTGCAAGAATGGACCTAGTTTTTAGAACAACATACCTCAAGCCTTCTTCCTTTCAGTAAATGGGAAAAGGAGCATTATAATCGGCTACAATGTCTATAGCCATTTGGCCTCCCACCTCAGCTTCAATAGTTTTGGTAGTTTTCTTCATTCTTGAAGGCATAATAGCGTGAAAACCTGTAAAAATTACCAAAAGAAACATTATAAATTTGAGGAGAGAAAACATAAAACTCTTAGAGACAGAAACCTGCGAAAATGGAGGGAAGAAAGGAAAAAGAAAAAGAAAAACAACAAAAATGTGCACAAATGTCAAGATTTTGATAAAAAAATCTAATCAAACTTACAAGATTTGGTGGAAACTTGAAAAAAAATCAGCAAAATCTGTCGAAGAAGGGTTGTGTGAGCTGAAACTAGAGAGAGGGGCGCGTAAAGAAGAAATTGTTTTGCTATGCATTTGATATGCACCATTGTGACTGATGTATAACTAATAATAATCATAATAATTAATAATTACATAATTATCAACTAATTAATAATAATTACTAAAAACATGTAATAATTAATAATTACTAATAACGTCAATAAAATTTTAATAATAATTAATAATGAAAAATATCATAATTACTAATCAAATAATAATAATTAAATGATTCTAATAGCATGCTTTCAATCAATTATATTGAATTAAACAATTTAAAATTATATCTTTCTCATGTGAATCCTACAGCCAACCAAATTAATTATATAAAAAATTTTAGGCCTGAGAATTAAGTGAAGCTTGTCACTCTACACTTAATCAATGTTAGGTAATAAATCTATTAATTATCCAAATTAATCAATTTGGTAATGAATTAATCTTATTTTAATTAATTTATTATATTTTTAAATATGTGTTAAATATATTATAATTAAATAATCAATTAATTATATTATAATTAATCAACTAATTAATACTATTTTACTTAATTAATTTTAATTTAATTAATTAATTATACTTTGTCATATATGTGAAATACATTATAATTAAATAATCAATTAATCATGTTATAATTATTCAACTAATTACTAATATTTTCTTTTCCTTGTTACCAGGAAATTAACACCTAAAATTAATAATTAATTATTTAAATAATCAATTAATTATGTAATAATTAATCAATTAATTAATATTATTTTACTTAATTAATTTCCAAATTTCAAGTGTTTGTCGTTTTTATTTACCGTCGAAATGATCCGACGGTTCACGTTTTTTCGTCATTGTTGCTTCTTCTGTTTGTCATTTTTAATTAAATATAATTATCCGACGGTTCACGTTTTTTCTTCATTGTTTCTTCTTCTGTTTGTCATTTTTAATTAAATATAATTTATAATTTTCCCTTGTTTCTTCTATTTGTTTTTTAAAATTAAATATAATTTTTATATAATAAATCTACTAATTAAGTATATAATTACAAGCACGATCGTGCTTTTCCAGATATCTCTTCCAAGCACGATCGTGCAAATCCTCTGGGACTTACTCTCTCACGATCATACAGAAGCATGATTGTGCAGCTCTTCTCAAGCTCCCTCCAAATTTTTACGAAACAAAATTTTTCATCACTTCTTCCTCTCTTTTGCTTAATCTACCGTTTCTAACTTATGTCTTCACTATTTCCTCTTCATTTTTGCTTCCATTTGCACCTCAACTCATTCCAGTACAAATCAAAATCTATGATTGATTTAATTTCAAATTAATCTAAAATTCATAAAAATTACAATTAATGATTTAAATATAATTATATATAGTTGATATATAATTTATTTACTAATTAAATTATAATTAATAAATTGATTACTTATTATTATTAAGTTAATTAAGTATAAATTTACAGCCATGAATTAAGTGTCACTGTGACAGAGATAATTTTTTCATTTCTTAATTTAATATATTTAAAGTATAGTTAATTAATTAATTTTAATATAATTTATAATAATTAAAATATAATAAATTCATTGATTTATTAAATAAAACTTTATTTACAAATTAACTATTTATCATTGACTATTAAATTTATTTAGTTTTAATAAAAATATTAATATATAATTAATTGATTGATATATTAAAGTATAATTAATAGATTAAGTAGTTAATATTAATATTTAATATATATGTTAGTCATGACCCTGCATTATTAATTGTTAATTTTTATTAATTATTATATACTAATATTTAGTATATATGTAACTCTTCAAATGTTATCAAGTCACAGGCGTGACCATCATGCCATGCTTGTTATTTTGTTTTTCTTGTTATCGGGTAATTAACAGAAATGTAAAATTTTCAAATTTTTATTAAATAAATAAATAATTATTTAAAATATTGTTAATTAGTTCATTAATTATAACATAATTAACTGATTGATTAATTATAATATATTAAACACATATAAACAATTTAATTAATTAATTTAAACATGATCAATTAATTAACTATACGATAAGTGATTGCTTAATCAATTAAAATATAATTTAATATTTAATTTGGATCTAATTAATTTAAATTTTATTAATTGATTTAAATTTTATTATTAAATATAATTAAAATCTTTGGCTACCTTATTAATTAAGTATAATTCACACATGCTTTAATGTCAATGGGCTTAATAAAGTTAAATCTCTCAGTAGCTCTTAATTAGTTTTATTTTTGTTACTATTAATTTTAAATTGTGGCATGTTTTTATTAATTGTTATCATTAAATAATCATAAATTATATAATTAATAATTATTTTTATCATTATTATTAATTATATATTAGTCACAACCATGCATGTTATTATTATTTATTAAATATTATAAATGAAAGAGCAAATAAACGTAAAGTAAAGAAAATGGTTTGTTTTGATATTTTGAGATGTCAATAAATTTTGAATAATTAGTTTATCAATTTGCATGAGTTTAATAAAGACAATTGTTATATGCCACAAGTCATTAACGCTTATGATGGAAGTAATAAAATATTGACGGTTGTGATTTAATAAGAAAAATCCATGATGCGGATATGCAGAGTTTTGAAGTATAAGAACACAAGAAATTAAAACATCAAAAGTACATAACTTACATGTTTATTTTACTGTAAGAAAAAGAGTCTATGACAATTTAGGTTTTTTTGTTATTGTCATTAACATCTGCACTTGACTGTGCTGTGGGCTCATCGTCGCTGAATCTTTTATGAAGACATTGTCTGACTGTTGAAGAGCTTCAACAATATCTTCTAAAAATATTAAAAAAAACAAAGTATGTTAGATACAAAATCTATAAGGAAACATTCCAAAAAATGCTAAATAGATAAATAAAGATGATAACATAATTAACGCTAAAAAGAAGTTAACATATTTTGATAAAGATAAAAACAGAAAAATTGAATGAATAAATAAATAATGACAAATACAAATTGAATGAATAAATAATGTCGAATACTTGAAATTGGTGGAGGGGTAATGTTAGCAGTGTTATTTTGATCATCAGTTGAGATTTGATTATCTTTTCCAAGCGAAGCTGAAGCCGTTTTTAATTCATCATCATCAATTTCATGGTAATACATAAAAGTAAACCGTTGTCTTTCATCCGGCAAGTGAACGCGTACAGGTTTGATATGAAAAAGAAATGTCTTGCTTTTCAATTCTACTTACACTTTTTCCAGAGGAAGTTCCATATTTTTATTATGGGAAGGCCAAAATGTTAATTGTCAGCCATATAATCAAGATATTATAATTTTTGTTTTATTAAATCGCATCTATAATAAGTAAAAAAGTATAGCCTAGTGGTAATATTGCATAACTTCAATTACAATAAACTTCAGAAGTTTTTCAACGAGTTCTCCAAAAATAGAAGCTGTGATAGTCCCTGTTTCGTTAGTCAAATCCACGTCATAGTGGCATCTATATTTGCAATAAAAAGTTAATTAGAATATATATGTTAATTAGATATATTGAAAGGTTGTATAGCAACGAGATCTTCTTCACGGGTGTGACTGGTTACATTACACCGGTGAAGAATTGTGAGGGGTGTGAGTTACAAGTCACACTCTTGAAGAAAGTGTCATGGTGTGACTTAGAAGTCACACTCGTAAGGTCTCACGGGTGTGATTTAGCATGTGACACTCGTGACATGCAAGTACAAAACGTTAAAAGGTTGGAAAAAAAATTTGCACATATAAAGCGCACAAGAAGAATAAGGCAGTAAATTGAAAAGAGAAAAGAAAAAAAAAAGGAAAACCTGGGTTCAACGGGAAATTTTTCTCTACAAGAATTACAAGTGAATGGAACTCCATAATTAGTAGTTGTAGAACGAAAGCATTTCTTACATGCCTTATACCAGTACTTTTGCAAGATGCGTTGGAAGGAAATATTAGCTTTAATCCATGTTGTCTACAAATATATACTAAGATTTTTATTTAAAAAATCAATATCAAATAAGCAATGTTCATAAGAATATAAAATGTATTTACCTTACTGGTAGAATTCAAGAAGACAATTTTGGTAATTTTCTAATATGATTCGAAAGATATATCAGGATTATATCTCAAATAAGCTTGTTGGTTAATAAGGTTTTTAAGTTCCTTATTATTTCATCATGCCGTGGAACATAATAATTATAAATATAAAAGTATAAAAATATTATAAAATTTGTACATAATTTGATTGGTTGCCGGAGTAAAGATAAAGCAGTACCAATTTTTAAGCTTCGCAACTTCTTCTATTGGTGGATCAACAAGAATCGCTGAGTCAAACCAGGTGGATAATGCAACCCCTAAAATTTTCAATTGTAAGGTAAAAATAAAATATAAGGATAAATAATAAAATGTAATAGCGTGATGAAGAAAAAACAAAAATACCATTATAGAAGTTCACTTTTAGTTTGCGACACATAATTATCAGATAAGAATGTAAGGATTTGGTAATTTACTGGCCCTCGTTACTAACAAAAGAATTCCACATTGACAGTATAAGTGCTTATTGCCTAATAAAAAAAGAAATGTTAGAAAAAATAAAGAGAAATTATCCCAATTTTTGTGAAGTATCCAGAATAAGAGAGAATTTAAATTACTGTTTATTGGCAAGAACACATTTTTGCACAGTTGAATGTTTGTCATCTTTGTTGATTTCTTTCTGATCTAAGACTTGAAGAACCACAACCAAAATATCCATCACATGTTAAATATAAATATTATTAAATATAACAAAAAGAAATAGTCAACATTGTATAAAGAAATAAACAAAGGGTCTAACCAACCGATTTTTCCTTGTGGTTTATGCAGTTGATAAGATCGCTGAAAGGTGTGTAGTTAAATTTCATGGGGATGATGGCATCATCATCTAGTACAGGTTCAATAACAGTATGACTTGTAATTATCCATTGTATTTGTAAGTCTTCAGTTTGATACTGAAGCGGAATTGGCTTCATAATGGCATTACAAATAATATATTTTTTATATAGTTGCAAAATATGGCTCATTAGTTGGATATCATTGTTGAATATAATGCCTTCAACTTGTGACCCTTGTTAATAATAAAGAAATTGTTAATAATTAAGTTTAAAAAACAAACATTTTGTGTAGCACCCCACACCCGCAAGACCCGAACTCGACATCTACGATGATATCCGAGTCCGTGCCCCGCGAGGGTGGCGTGCTAAAGCACTCACTCAATCAGAAATCGATATAAATAAATAAATAAATAAATATATTTATATTTAATCACAAAACACAATATGCGGAAGACCATAATCAAATAGGGCATAAGCCCTTTTTCAATTATACAGTGGAATTTACAAAATTCCCATATCGCCAATTGGGCCCTTTCACAATAACAAACACTTTAGTCATTTCAAAATACACATTTATACAATAGTTGTGGAATATATAGTTCAATACAAAATTAAAGACATGAAATGCAGACGCGAACTGATCCCGACCTCTATCCTTCGCTTGAATGATGTAGGTATACTCCCGTTGGCCTAACGGGGTATTCTTCTTATCCTGAAAAATAGTTGCAAATTTTGGGTGAGTTTTGCGAACTCAGTGAGTGACCATCATCGATGGCTCACCCAATCACATAACACATACAATTCACACATCACATTTCATTTCCCATTTTCAATATTTCACACATCTCACTTTATTTCACATTTCACGTTCAGTGCACTTAAACATTTATATTATGCATATGCCATTCATATGGGACTCACATTCGTTCTTATTGTTATGACTGAGTGCCTCACACATATACAGAGTACTGGCTCGTAGGCTCAGTCAGAACAGAATACTGGCCTGTAGGGCTCAGTCAGAACAGAACACTGGCCCGTAGGACTCAGTCAGAACAGAGTTCACGGAGCAAAGCTCTACGTGGAAGTGCTTCAAATAGGCGACTCAAGTCACAACTCCTTTATATTTCATGCATTTATGAGATAAAATTCATCACTTATATTGCATGGACTTGTTCGATCACATTCACTTATCATCGGATGGTAGTCCGGCATTCACCATATCGTTGAGTATTCACTTATCATTTTGCATGCAATGCACATTCCGAATACATTTGAAAATCACACATAAGTACATATACTTCATCCAATTCACATTCAATAGCACTTCAATATTCAAATCAAATGTCACAATCATCGGGCCTCCTGTTCGGAATCTAACATACACAATCACATCTACATAAACATTCAATAATCATATAATACAGAATTTCAAATAACAATTAGGTATCCACGCTCAAGGTTTCACGTTTTCGTAAGAGGGTTGGGTTCTGGAAACGGGAGCCAACAAAAAGAGTGTTCCAAACAAGTGAATTGAATTCAATTACACAATTGAATTCAAATCCTTGCTTTCCAAACACCCTGTAAAATATGTCTCCAATTCCTCAATAGGAGGCCGGTCAAGAGATGGGTTCTGCTTATTGTATCCTTGGGAAAATTTCCCAACAAGAACCCAAATAAAGGTTTGAACAATCAAAGAGATATGGGAAGGCAGAAAATAGATAGCGGGTGTTCCTTTGTGGGAGCCGGTTCCGTGAGCTTCTGACGGCAGCATCAATAGCAGGCCGACAAAATTAGTAGCAGGGAGCGATGCATGGTCGACCAACATGTCCAATTTTTGTGGAAACGGGTTGAGAAGAAGCCAAAACGGGTCCTTGATTTCACTTTTGCATTTGAGTAAAGTATAAACTACTTGAACCTTAAATAAAGCAAAACACCATGAAAATGGATTAAAGAGTTGACCATAAATTGGTTCTTTATAGGAAATTGAGTGTCCATTCTAAGATAATTGTTAACGGAAGAAGACTCCAATTCACAAAAAAGTAATCTCGAAGTGAAACTTCTGACAAAAACTTTGTTATTAAATTACCAATTTATTTTTTCACACTCAAATTGTAATTTAAAGTTTTAGTATATATTTCTAATATAAAATATTTATAAGAAAATGACAGCTGACAACCACGCCACTACAAAAATCAAACAATAATGAAACCATACATTCAAAATAGAAGACTTTGAACGTTCACACACAACACTTCTTGACTTACTACAGTAATAAATCAAAGATTCATCAATAACGACGGAATCATTTTGAAAGTAGAGTATTCAAATGTGTCAGCAAAAAAAGTGTTTCCTCTTTTCAGACTCTTCTATATTCTACACATTGTGCTGACTCTTTATGGCGCAAGATAACCCAAGCTTTGTGTTTGCGGCTTCGAGCTCGTCAAATCCCAAATGCCCAAGGCCGACCGAACCACCTGATAAGGGAGGTGGAGTGGAGGATCCCTTTCCGGCATTGTCGACTAGCCCACAAGCTGCTGGCGCTTCACCGTCCACGGATAGGGCGAGATCTGTGCTGCATTCGCTGCTGCTCCACTTTTAGGGAGCTGTCAATTTGGTTGAAAAACAGATGATGGGGGCAGGTTTCTGCGTTGCCACCCAACGCCTGCCTAGATGGTCTGTGGACAAGACGTTGAGGACCACTCTGGAGGAACCTTTGGAGAATTTCGTGCTCGTCAAACTTCTGGGTCACAAAGTAGGGTACTATTTCCTCAAATCCAAGCTCTCGCAGATGTGGAATTGTAACACCCCACTCCCGCATGACCCTAACCCGACATCGATGGTGATATCCGAGTTCGTGCCCTGCGAGGTTGGCGTGCTACATTACTAAACAATAGAAAGTCAATATAATTTTTTTCCTTTTTACAAATACGCGCAAATCAATAATCACACTTTTGGGCCCCCTTTTATTCAGAACATTCCATTTACAAGAGTTGCCAATTGTTTTTTTCAAAAACCAGAATTTTGATTAGTCCAATCCGAAAACAAAGCATATTACACTTTAATCATTCTATTTTGCCAAACTTTTTCCCAATCGATAAGTTATACACAACAAATATACAGAATACAATAATTTGCGGAAAATGCAATTCAGTGCGAAAATAAGAAGGCACAATGCAGACGCGAACTGATCCCGACTTCTATCTTTCCCTTGCATGCAGTAGATATACTCTCGTTGCCTAACGGGGTATTCTTCTGAGTCCTGAAAAATAATTGCAAATTTTGGGTGAGTTTTGCGAACTCAGTGAGT